>SJOL01004119.1:149849-220699 GCA_004794785.1 Opisthorchis felineus | reverse complement strand
TTGTTATTTTTACCAGGCGATAGGTCAGTTTTTTCCGTCTGCAGTCCACAGCGTTGCCAGTTAAATGACACATTTGGGACGAGTACAGCCCAGCAGCAACAAAAAGAAAATAACAGTGCTCTTTTATGGATTTCTTGAATTAAAGGATATGTTCAGGACTACCGACGATGCGCGAAGCACCCATACTACTGGGGGTTGGCGGGTAGACGAACGTACCCGCAACGCAATAGGCGACCCTCTCTGCAGGATGTACCAACCACCATCCCTCGTGCATGCAACCGGATGGACAAAGTCGCATGCCAGCAAGCAGTCATGATTGCGGCTTGTGCATTAATAAAGAATTCCAGCTACCAGATATTTCATCCGGTCGGGGGAAGGCCGGGCCAGTATAGCAGCTCAGTCATTTCAAACAGGCAAGCGGCGCACATCCACCGGAAAAGGCAGGTCGCGGAGGAGACAAATGAGGGGCAGCTACCATTAAGACAATGTGAACAAACGGAGATGCCCAGAGCGTGGGAGCCATGGCTAAACGATGACGGGGTGTGAGCTACCGAGCCAAGCAGAGGCGCACCGCAGTGTTATGTGTGCGTGTGCTTAGTGGGTTGTATGGCGCATAATAAGTTCTCAGGTATGAGAAACTGTCTTTTGTTTGGTTTATGTTGGTTGGGGCTAGGCAAGACGAAGCACCACTCAATAAAGAGAACGGAAAGAGCAGTCCAGGGCAGGGACACAGCTGGAAGGAGAAGTCGGGCCAGTAACACACGATACTCTGATCAAGGAGGCGCTACGGGTAATTGTTGATTCAACCAAGTCAAAGAGGTAGCAAGCTATAGTAAGGGGTGGTTTTATTTTTTAAATTATTGTTTTAATTATTTTTTCGTTCACCAACTGTATCTTCGTCAAATTCAGAGGTGGTATGGACCCGATTCATAACGGAGATCAGGGGTAGTTGGGTATTATATAGGGCGGCTGTGGCTTCACACGTGAGGAAGTTATCTACGGACTGCAAAAACGTATGTTGGTGTGCGATATTTCGAAATCGATCGGGGAGACTGTTCCAAATGCGAGTGTAGTAAAGTAGGAAGAAGTAGTGGCTTAGATTTTCACGCGCTGGAGGGTACACTAAGAGGTTGCCGGATTTAAGAAATTTATAGGAAGTATATGACTTTACACTTGGCCCAGCCCCTGCTATAAAAGCATCTAGGCACAAAAGATGGTGTAGGAGAGTTAGATGTAGCTTCCACCGTCTGCGCCGTAGTGGCTTAAGGGCCAAGGTTATGCAGCGGAAAAGGTTGGAGAGAGGCCTGGATTGTGAGAATAACTTTTGGTGAATGAACGTTCGACGTTCTCAAGCGTTAGCCCACATCTTTGTGTATAAAGGGTTTAGAAAATGGGATAGAATCCCACAATTGGTCGCACGCATAGCTTGAAAATTGTGGCCTTTGTGTCTCGAAAATAATGAGAGCTTAATATCAGAAGCCGGAACACAATTGCCCGGGCAACCTGGAACTGGACTTTGTGAGAAAAGCTAGAGGTACAAGAGTATCTGAGACCAAGTTATGTGACCTCTGTGGAACGAGTGACAGGGTTCCCATTAATTGTGAACGTTCCAGCTGGGACGCAGCAGCGGCGGGAAGTTATGTGGAACTTGGAAGAAGAGAAGCTTAGACGATAGGCACTTGACCGGCGAGTCAGTGTTGAAAGTAGAGGTCTGAGAGCTTGTGGGATACAAAGTGAGACATCAAAACGTGCCAATTGGTCCCGAAAGACTCAGGATTATGGTTTAAAAACCATAAAAAATACGTTACGAGTGTTGTTACAACCGTAAAATAACCGGCGAGACACTTCCAGTCAAACCCGTATGCTCCCCAGTGTCCACAGTGCACAAAATCTGCCGAGGAAAACAAGTGGTCGGCTGAGTGCATGAAAGTAGTCACCAGGAGGCTGTATAATGATGAGCCGCGTCCATTCTCGAAACCGGCAAAAATATGCCAAAGTATCAAAATTGTCTGCTAGATTATTGCCATCAGACATGTTACATCAAATTTTTTATGGAATCACACAGAGGCCGGAAAAATGAACGTAGTTTTGAGCGTCACAAAAATGCACCAAGAATGACATTTCGTTTGATGGGAGAGTCGTGGATAATGGATAACCATTGTGTAGAGGCTTTAGATGAGGCACGGGCAGGGAAGCACAGTTACTATGCGCCTTTTGGAGAAAATATCGAGCAACATTAGATCGGTAGGATTTGAAGGTGGCAGACAAAATACAAAGCAAGAGATGGAAAAACAAGGGACGTCCCGCCTGACACATGACAAGAAAAGTGCAAACGGTGGAAAATGAGGAACCAGAACATCAGATCTGGTGAAGCAGCAGAGTTGGTGTTATTCAGCCAGTCAAATTGGAGTGAAATCTGAAACCACCGCTGAGGCCTCGTGGCCTTGAACTGTTGGGCTCATGGCCAGGGTCACAAGAAGCGTAAGTGGGGATGAGGAAGTGGAGGGATTAGCAAAGCGCATAAGTGGTCACAAGAATCTCAGAAATGTAGTGTACAGCGAAACTGTAGAGATTCACTGGTGTCGCTGTTGTGGGGTCTGGCATAATAGTTCCTTGGACAAGTGAGCTGGTGGCAACACATGAGCTGGAACGTAAACTGTATAGAAAGGTATTTAATTTTGCAAGAAGAGAAATGGTTAAATTCGAACGAAAGTTGCCGCAGATTGGAATGAACATGTCATGGAGGCAGCTGGGGCCAGGTGGGGAGCTTGTTCGTATTTGCAGTTAATGGAACGGGTGGGCGAGAGTGTACGGTCGAGAGTTGGAAGGGGATAGTTGCGGGTGTACTGTCAAACTGGGTATGGCAGTGCCGTGACATCATTGGCCTGATCTACTTCGGTTTTTGGACAGCGCCGTAGCGGACGTCAAATTTGAGGTCATTGGGCTGGGATGTGCAATTCTTTGAGCAGCGGGATTCTTTTCATGCTTACCAAGGAAACAAAGGTAGAACGAAATCAATTTAAGATCGCAGGTTTTTTGGTCCGTTTGAGGATCCTGTGAATATGGATCATAGGCCAGGTGAAGTGGACAACAGCCAACCAGGTCGACCATATCTGATATCGCCGAGGTTCAAACCTTGGGAAGATGAGGGGATGGGATGGAATTAGTAAAGCATGGTGAGTTGGAGGAGAAATCAGATGGGATAATGTGCATTAATATACCTAGAAAGAAAAACTTGACGTCTACGGCGATTAGGGTGATGACAACAAGTGATCTGACACCGATCTGACACAGAATATCTGAAATCCCACGATTTCTCATTACCACTTCTCATCAGGAAGTCGCGACCTCCCGGGAGTCCTTGCGAGTATCTCTCAAATGCCGTGAACGCAGCACCTCATCGGAGCCCATTGCTAACTCCAAATTAATCAGGAGCTTATTGCGTGAACGCTGTACCCCAAACGGTCACCAGATTATCTGTTTGCGTTCCACCGGGGTTTGTACTATCGCCTATTCTCTCAGTGTAACCGGTTACTTGATCGTGTGCCTTGCAAGCTGCCACTTGCCGTCCTTTTCCCTAACTCCAACTCAAAGCCCTGCCGCATATTCCAAAGCGCCCAACAGTCAGATTAGCCGCTCGTCCCTTGGCACTGTAACCATATGCCTAGCTGATGCTTTTGCTTTTACTCGATCCAATAAGGACTCTTTCGCGCAGTGGGCCGATGGCCTTTCATCCTGCGTTCTAAGATATGGCGGTCAAGATGTCGAAATAATAGTCCTGAAATTTTTGCCTACTCAATCAACTCTGGAACCTCCCCCCCAGCGGAAAAAGTTTATAGTTCCTCCGATTTCAAAACCGGATCTAGATAAACTGCTTCTGGCTAAAGTTACATCCACCATTCCCCTCTTTCAATGGGAAGCCCTGAACGTCTAGTCAAAGTCCCGTTAACCAGGTTTCTACTAGCTAAAAATACCATAGATGAGCGGCAGCGTGGCTCCCTGTCTCAGGGGTCCTTCAGTACTTGCCAGCTTCACTTCTAGACCAGCACAGCAGGCTACGATGCAAGACGCCCCACTGCAATAGTCTATCTGGATATCCAAAAGTCTTTAAATAGGCGACAAACTCATCTCCACCATCGATCACTAGTGCAGTCATTCAAAGGAGTCTGCGAGGCCACATCCCTTTCCTAGTGTTTATGAACGACGTCTTCGGCACCGTGTCCCATGGTAAGCCTCTTTTCAGATCATGTGAAAATCACCTACATATTTCCACCTTCTGCTAAATCCCTTCTTTTCGCCAGATCACACAGGACCTGGGCTGTCTGGCTCGCTGGTGACATGCCGATGACCCAAACTTCTCCTCTGCTAGGTTGCAAGTAGCTTCCTGTGGCCGCTACCTCCCAGCTGACGCGTTCAAAATTAATGGTGAAACTGTCACTCGTTAACCGTTGGCCAGATGTCATATACTATTTTACCTTCAGCCTTTCCCACCAAGTCAACTCCCAGATCGCCCTGGCACGTAGGCTCTACTTTATGCTGTTGCGCTCCTTTCATCTTCGAGACAAGGGTGGAAATTTTGGAACAATGCCTGCAACATATTATGAAATTCTGTCCCGCGTTCTCTTCTTCATATACCCAAAGTTGCGGATTAGCACATGAAAGCATTGGTTCATCAAAAAGTTCTTCCCGCAATCCAGCCCCTCACTTTCCGCTCCAACAGCGTAATCTTGGGCCTTGAACCACCATGTCCTAGCCGTTGTAAGCTAAATCTGACCCTCCTACACCGTCTGGTGCACCAAAATGCCATGCCAAACGTAAATTCATGTCCTCGCTACATATTCCTATAAACTCCGTAACTCCTCCTAGTGTCATTTCCGGCTCGTACTGACCTACTTCACTAATTCTTCCTGGTTTACTGCGCTTGCATCCAGAATAGTCTCCTCGACCATCTCCGGAATAGCACACAACATCCTACATTTTGGATTCCGTGGACACTTTCCTACTTGTAGAGCTGCTGCAGCCATACCTATACACCTAACTACTCCGAGATCCTTCCTAGGAATCGGGTCCCAAGAACCTTTGAGTTTAAAGACGGTACGGTTAGTGGGCGAAAGTGAGATTGACCCGTTATTATAACCTGTTGTCTCTTTGAGTTGCTTCAATCAACGCTTACCCTTCGAATACCTGCTTCATCTAAGTGCGCTGCATTACTGGACTGGCATTCTCCCCAGACGACCTATGCCTTGTTCCTTCTAGCTAGGTCACTGCCATGGATTGCTGTATCAACTCTGTTTAATAACTGGCGCTTTGTGTTCCCCGGCTCTAACATAGACCAAAATGAATTCGGAATTTCCCCTTTCAGGGAGCACGCTTTGCGGCATGTCTGATGATGCGCAATGGAAGAAACTATTGTACGGCTCCACAAACTATTAAGTACATATAACATTGCGGTAGGCCTCTGCCTGACATTGTAGCTCACACCAATGCTCCGTCCTAGTTAAGCCATACTGCACATATTTTGAACGTCTCCGTTCTATTCCCACTGATTCGCTGCAACCTGCTTTTGCCGGCGGATGTTTTCTGTTTGCTTGTTTGAACTGAGTGAACTGTTTTACTGGTCTGGATATCTCCCGACCAGATAAAATATCTGTTGGCTTGAGGTCTTTGGTAATGCACAAGCCCCAATTATGACTGCATGGTGGCTTGCCACCTTGCAGATCTTTTGCGTGTATGAGGGATAAAGATCTCGTGTGGTGGGGTGGGACACCTCATGCAGGATGGTCGCCCTGTCGCACTGCATCATGGTGCTTTCTTATGCCCTCCATCTCCAAAGTGGCACAAGTGCTTTGCCCATCGCCAGTAGTTCTGAGCTTGGCCTTTATTTCAGGAACTTCATAAAAGACATAAAAGATATAAAACATGACGTCCCTTACAGGGCCATCCAGAAACCGAGGTATGTCAGTGCATTGATGACACGGCACCACCGCACTTGGTCTGCTAGCACATCTACAGCGTTTCTATCCGTACTCTGGACAGTTCCCTCTCGCCCTCTCAAAACCCTAGATCCATACACGAATAAGTCGCCTACCTGGACTTAACCGCTTGTGAGACGAATATGTTCTAATGCACTCAAGCGTGCCCTCGGATTTACCTATCTCTGTGCGCTTTCAGTATGTCTTTCTATATAGTCAGTGATTTCCTTTACAGTTCGCGTTCCATCCTGTGCGTTAGCACTGACCCATTCTCCAGGTTTGAGTGAGGATTATTGGATTTATTGTAATCTTGTACTGCTATTTTCATCAACTCAACCTCAATGGCTGGTGAGTAACGACTGGTTACCTTGTTATCAGCTTTTCAAACCGGATGTTCCCTCAGAGTCGGCTGGTGACGGCTCGAGTTTACATGCATTCTTTGTACACCTACTGAACTTGCCGATCCAGACTGGGCTATCCTTGTCCAGAAGGAGATCCGCTCCCGGAGCACGATGATTTGTGGTATACTCCATTGCAACTGTTCAAGAGAAGCTTCAATTAACAAACGTGCCTCTATTCTGGAGAGCCTGACATTCCAGAACAATATTCGTATGTACCGCGTCGTGCCGTACAGTCTCACTCAACGACGCAATAAATAGAATGTAGCGTTATCGAGACCGAAACTCGGTGGAGTAAAAACCGGAGCACAAAACCGGCCTCAAGTATTGGCTGACTGAGGAAGTGAACTGAGGCTTTTGTTTGCTTGCACCAAATTATTTAGTATTGTTTTGCGACGTTGGCAACCGTTGACACAACGCCTCGCCGCCATAGTGAGCGCCATAGCCACCGTAACTGTTGGCGACTGTCTCCTGTCAACTAAGGTGGGGCTTTTATTTCGTGACTATCCGTTTGCCACTCGTTATGGTGTGTTAAAAGTGTGATTACTGTTTGTACTCAGAATGTGGTTTTGAAATTCTTTGTTGGTCGGTGGATCTCGGATTATTGTTTTTCTATAAATTATTTTATGTTTTATCGATCGATTCGAGCACCCCGAGTAGCATTGCCACCCCATGACTTGAGCTCATGCAGCTCATTCAATAAAATCCAATCGATTTTTTTGTTGCGGCTTGGAACTGTTTCAGCAGTCGGTTTTGTTCTTGCTTGTCTACCAAACAGTATGTTTATACTTCGTTACCTCCATTGGTGCTGAACTCACTTGCCTGCCCGTTCCGAAGAGTGCAGTGTATAGAGTTTGGTTCTGTGCGCTCCGTAATACACATAATATTGTGTATGATGACTGTACCGTAATGCCCATAGGCGTAGTATCGAATTTCAGGAGCAGATAGTCGTAGAACAGAGACGGCATCGGGTGGCAGAGTTGTACCGCCGACCGCGGGAAATCAGCAGAGGTAACTACGGCAATTTAGCGGCTCTGTTGGTGATCGCGTTTTAGTGCGTGCATCCTGGCCAGGTTGGACAGTGATGGCAAAGATCTGTGGGATGGCGTGAAAATCTGTCTTCCTGCAGCATCGACGGGTCTAGTACGTCCGTGTGGCATAGGTTTTGCCACATTGATGGTGTGTCGAAGAGTGCGGCAGCCTCTGTGATAGCCATACCCAGTGGGTCGCTTTGGAGCTGGGCACCACTATCGGTTTGGTGGGGTGGTCTTTCTTTGAGACAGTCAAGTAAATTAAACAAGAACTTAGTGCACACGTCGTCTTCACCCACAAACAGTTTGGGTGAAAGTTTGTCGGAGCAAACAGCCTTGTAAGGTCTGTGCATTCCGTTCTATTTAGATTTTATCCAGTGATTTTACGGCTCAAAGTCTTAACCAAACGGGGCGGAAAACTGCTCTAGCGCCCTCTAAATACTTCATCAGTAGGCACTTGCTGCTCTCCCGAAACTTGAACATAAGGTTTAAGTACAGTACTTGAGCAAACGGCGTCGTAGAATTCTAGATGCAGTCGACTGAACACTTGGTGACTCTGTAATTGCTCCTGTGGGTTTTGCTGATATTAGTTTACTCTTCAATTTTCGGGTTGAAGAATCCCTAAATAATTCGGTGCTGCTAGTCAACACACTCTGTCATCCAATGGAACGTCTCAATAAACATTCACACTGTTCGAAATACAAACCGCTGTTTAGTTACAGTGTCGTCGACTCATACACTAACTAACTGGTATACTGGGCGAAAGACCCTTCTATCTTACCACTTGTTCATCCCGCAAAGTTCAGATGTAGCCGCACTAGTTGAGATTTCAACGTATATGTGAGAACTCAGCTTGTCTGAAATGTGTTGGTATGTTATTTAGTTTGCAAAGTGTGATGGTACTGGCGAGTTTTTCGCCAATTTCATTCAGCAGTTTTGGGTGCAGACACCGTGGACGCCGTTGTGAAACCTGGTCTCATATCGCTGGACGACCAATAATCCGAGTGGGTGCCATAGCCAGACAGACCTAAGGTCTTGACTGCCGATCGTTCCGGATAAACTCGATGACTCAGATCGTGCTGTCGTTTGATGTATGTTTTCACTAAGTTTCCCTGGTGTGCCTCAGAAACAATGACCGCGCCTAGCAGTTGGTAAATTTGGTAACCACAAGTTGAAGCTTACTGTACAATGCATTACGTCCTGGATCTCAGAACAGTCAATTGCACCGTTTGATGTGAGACGCTACTTCCAGTGGGGTCGATCAGACGTTAGCTGAAACGAAGCCCGCGTATGGACATAGGTATGGTGTAACTAAAAACTTCAAGATATGGAGGGGGCAATGCAGTCGGAAATTTACAGGAGCCGTTTCAGATAATCCGCAATATAGGGCCCAATAGAACATCCTTTATTGTTGTGTAAATCTAATATGTACTAAATCCAGCATGTATAGCACTGAGCAGAACACTCATCAGGACATAAACGAATGATTCAGTTGGGTCTCGCCAGCCCCCCTCTGGAAAACCTAACTGGTATGCAAATGAGTGTATTTCGCTACTCTCAGCAGCTGTGTAGTTGGCCATCTGACCATGTACCTATATCTGTCAATAAACCCACCCAATGTAAGCCATAATCGAGTAGTCTAGATCCCCTCACAATAAATTACTGTTCATGCCGTTCCACTTTGAGACGTCATCGAGCTGCTGGGTCAGCTCTCATGGTTACTCAAAGTCATTGGCGGATCGTTTTGTTCGGCCGTTAGGTTCCCTAGTACTGCATCAATTCAATTTATCAGATATGAACCGTTTACCATAGGCACATTGGTTCCAGCTGCTACAGTTTCGATCACCGGAAAGCGGGAGAGTGTGGGAAATACAGCCAAGCTTTGGGGGTGATGGCATGCTCGTTCAGTTAACTCGGAAACTGGGTACCTACGCACTGAAGGCGATAGCTTTGATGCACGAGCGGCACTGACTGTGCGATTGGGGTCGCCAAACAGGGAGGCGGCAGTTGTCGACCCGATTCGGTATACTGGTTAGCGTTTTCATATTTCGTTGCCAGGTCATACACTGTCCACCTCTCGGTCGCTTCCACTCAGCACAGGGCTGGGTGAAAGGAGCTCTGCAAGGCAGACGGTCTTCTGGAATGCGGAGTACACGTGCTAACCAGCGTAACCTATGGATGCTTGAGTAATTCATCTGTCGCGGTAGAGTTTCTTCCTAGGACTATCTGGCGTACCTCAGCATTACTAATCCGATGTTCCCACCAGACCCGACCAATGCTGCAGAGACACTGATGATCAAACACTGACATCTTCCGTATGTCCTCTGCGCGTAGTGGCCACGTCTCTGACCCATTAAGCAGTATGGACCACACTGCAGTATAAACTTCGCTCTTGACAGACAAACTGATGTCACGTGGGCACCGTAGATGTCGGAGGTTGACAGGAGCTGCCCTGGCCTTCCCGATTCGAGAAGTAATCTCGCCTCCAGCCAGTTCACCGGAACTTATGCAACTGTCCAGGTAAATAAATTTACCACGTCGATTGGCTCGTCTGCAAGCATGAGGTGTGGGTTTGATCCCACCCAGTCTTGTAGCAACACTTTATACTTTGCAGGTATGAAGTGCATGCCAAACCGTGTGGCAGAGTTATTTGGTGATTTAAAGTGATTTGCATTTTTGAACGATCTGAACCAAGGAGAGTGATATCGTCCGCATTCTTGATGTCTGAACGAACGTCCCGGGAGCTTTTCGACCCCCGGAGTTTCAGAGGCAGGCAGAGAAATTTCAAGCAGCACATCAGTAACAAGGTTGGAGAGGAAACGTGAGATAGGGCAGCCTCGTCCTACCCCACTGGACGTGGGGATCTCGGGCGAAAGCACTGTATACTCGCACGCGCCCACAGTAGTTCGCATACAGTGCCCTCATGAGGGATATAAATTTGGAAGGGACAACTTTGATCACCAGACACTACCAAAGTTTCTGATGATTGGCAGAGTCAAAAACAGCCTTCATATCAATAAAAACAACCTAACGAGAGACGTTTGACGGAGTGGCGCCCTTCAAGAATTTGTATCAAGGTAAAGATATGGTCGACGCATCCTCAGCTAGGGCGAAACCCATTTCGACACTCACAAATCTCTCTCCCCCATAATCGATCATCCTGTGCAAAATAAAGCCAGAGAGCACCTTAGATACAACGGATACCAGGTTGATGTTTTCCGAATGACGTTCTTGCGTGGTTTTTGAAAACTGGGATGATGGTCGAGGAGCTCTGTGAGGTTGGTGTTGTTTTCGTCCCAAATCTTCTGCAGTACGGTCATCATTCTGTTCACCAGGACCTCGCCACCTTTTTTGAAGAGTGCGAGGTGTAGGCCATCCGCGCCGGACGCCATGTCGCGCTTGAGGATTGATATCTCACGTTGGGTTTCTGTTGTTGATTACGGGCTGGTGTCGATGTTCCATTTAGACCAGCTGAACTGTTCTCGGACATGCTCAGCCCATCGCTCCAGACGAAGTTTAAGGGAGTAAATTACCGTTCCGTCTTTTTCGCATATCATTTAGCTGATACTTGTCTTCTGCTGACCGGTTGGTCGAATCAGCTTTTGACTGCAGCGCATAAGAGTTGGCGGTGTCTGATGCCGTCAACAAACTCTCAGCGAGGTAATTAGAAGATGGGTGTTTGGTTGTGCAGCAAGTACTTCATTCGCGGAGAACATCCAGCACCGTCAACCACGATGGCTCGACCATGTTCTACGCGTGCCGAAACGCCGTCTACCGAGACGTGTTGTTCTCCGTGCCTCCTTCAGAATAGGGAAAACTGCGAGGTGAACAACGTATGACTTAGCAGAAGGGTGTAAAAGAGATTACGAAGAGTTTGTGTGTTGTTGGTATTGTGCGCCTTCCATGTTGGCCTCCCCGTGACACCTCCTATGCTTGGCTGTAGATATTGCAAGAATTGGCAGCTTATCGATGTTAATGACGTTCGTGCTGTCAGTTTCCAAATTGTCTGATTGAGCGCTTGGAGGTGTAGGTACCTCAGAATGCCTGATATTGGCCAGCACTAGATCCCCTCCCTCAACCACTCTTTTTCTCTCACTCTAAGGCTTTAAATATAATTACATGAACCTTATGATTGTACGGCAGTGAAGCATCACTATCAACACTGATGTTGCTGCCTCTGATAATGGCGATCACCTGCAGAGTGTAGAGTGCTACTGCAAGACTGGTTGGGGTCAAAATCGAACCTCATGCTTGCTGATGACACAGTTGAGGTGGTAGATGAATTTTTGCATGTGGACAACAATATCACTCCCGGTGACCTAGCCGAAGGCAATATTTCCATCAGGATCGGGAAGGCTAGAGCCCCTGTGGCACAGGCGTGACGTCGGTTTATCTGTCCAGTGGTCGGGTTTACAATGCTGCAGTGCGCTCCATATTGTTAGGTCAGAAAGCTGGCCGCTGCGCACTGAGGATGTTATGAATCTTTCAGCTTCTTGTCCATCGAGCACTGCCCTAGTCTTGTGGGAACATTGGATGGGCAAGGCTGAAGTAGGTCGAATGGTTTTCGGGAGAAATGACTTGTCCACGACAGGTGAACTGATCACATTCCATAGGTTGCGCTGGCTTGGTCACATGCTCCATATGTCCATTGAACGACTTCCTTGGAGCCCTTTTCGTACAGCCGTTCGGACAGCAGAAAGCACCGGAGTGGGTCGAGCAATCACCTGTTAGCAAATTATAGAAGCCATTAACAGCAAACGGAGCTGCGCTGATCATTGCCGTCTCCCTGGATGAGGATCCCGAGATGGGACACACCAATGGTTATGAGCATTGACTGAGATGACCCAGTCGCGCGCTCATTGGCTCGCGTGCGTCCAAGCTGTTGCCTTCAGTGCATAGCTTTCCCTCCCGATATCCTCAATGAAAAATCCACTGACTTCTGGATTCACGTGTCAACTTCATCAGCTGCTGCCTCCAATGCGTAGTTGTCCACCTCTGCCTCCCCAGATCATTGGCAAACGGGACTGTGGCCGCTATGACCACTGTGAAACATGTACGCGGCTTTTGCAGCTCAGGATGTAGGTTTTGGTGATGTCCGTTGAGTTGCATTGAACCCTTGATCTGAAAGTATACGTCCCTGATCGGCAAACAATTTCATTGTACTGCTCGTAATCCAATGCATAGATGTAGTTGGTTGCGTCGTTCCACGAACCAACACCCCGTTGTTGCAGGTGGGCGCTCGAGTTAGCTCAGTGGTTAAGGCGCCAGCTTACGGACCGGAAAGTCTATGGTTCGAATCCAGCCCCAGCATCTCGATTGCTCTTGTCTAGGCCTGGGCAGCGTTGCAGTATCCCATTCTTCTTGCCTCCTTCCTTGGATATCGCAGCTAAGCAGCGAAAGGGTGTTTTAGCTGAACGAATTATTTATTACTTTATTACCATTATTGCAGTCTTGCAGGTAGCAATATCCGGTAAATATACAGGCAACATTAGAAGATGGATTGTCCGTGAGGGTGGATAGGTTTTTATCATTTCGGACTCCGATGACATCTCCCACAGGTCCCTTTTTCCGCCACCGACAAGTGTTACTGACCATGTCAGGGAACTATTGCGGACCGTTCTAAAAGCGTTTAGCATGGTCTTTTTCACACTGCGTCGTTTTTCCCCCGACCTTCGTCATAGCAGTTTTTTTAGAGCTTATCATAACAGCTTTCATGTTGTCTCCGAAAAGAAAACCAAATATCCAGTTGTCGCACCCTTACAGTGCATAGCTGCTGTGCAGCTCGAAGGGTGCTCCAGGACTGAGAGACTCTCAGATCGCCTAAGCTTCGACAAGAGCATTCGAGAAGCCATGGATCTTCTAATCAATAGTCTTGCGCCTTAACTACCGGCCTGTTTGAGACAATATTGCTGAACTGAAAAGGCCTGTTGAATTCTGAGCCATCCAGAAGGGGAGCAAAAAAAAAGATACCCGCTTAATCGCAAGGTTCTGACGAACATGTCACTTATGTAGGTGCCACAATTCTGTCTGAAATCGTTATCTTCGATGAAAGTACGAAACCCTTAAAGGAGTTGGTAGAATTTCCCTCCTTTTTTATGTGACGGAAGCCAGCGGATATTACACACATCTCGTCTCTGTTTGGTTATAGAGGGCAACGAACTTTTTGACTCTATTGCGTCGTTCGGGAGACTGCACGGGCAGTCCAGAATCGGAAGATTTGTAAACTCTGGGTTTAAGTTCACCGTAGATACGACACTGGGGAATGGTTGTCTTAATATCAGATGGGGAACGGAACGTTAAATATAAGCATATCACATAGCAGTAGCATAGTCGGGTCGAGCGGTGACCTGGTGTGTTTGGTGATGACAAGTGATGAGTTCCACATCCGTACTCCATATCTGACTTCCCAGGGCAACGGCGTCAACCCCTACAAAAAGCCGGTTAAAGAACAGTCTACTAATTGATCCTGATTTGCTAAAGATACGTGTGGACCATTGCAGCTTTCGCTGTCGGTGAAGCGTACCGAGCTTTGTTAGTTTGGAAATGATGAACATCAGGTCTGAACAAACTATTGTCCCAGGTCGTCCAAGGGGACATTCCAAGCATTGGGATACCCCTGGTTCGCAGGAGTCTTACCTTGCATTCGCAACCCCAGAGGCTGATCTCCTTTATATACTACGGCATTCCCCACCTGAAATTAGGCTTTTTTGCGCTATCGACTGTATTTTTTCCCGTCTCACCCTCTTGGTCGAGAGATGAGGGTTCCGAGGTATTTGAAAGTTTCAAGTGTGTTAGCGTTCGTGACCCAAAGTTCAAATGGTACTCGTATTTCGCCCACAGTTTTTTCGAATTTGTTGATTCTTTACATGCACTTGACACCTCGAGGACTGAAATACTGTCGGGGTATTCGCTCACAGACATTGAGGACGACGGTAATGCTCTTCTTGGATCAGATCCTTCTAGAAATCCAAACAGTTTTAAATAACCTAAATAATTCTGCCGCACAGTTCGGCATGCGCTTCCTATCTGTATAGTCTTACTGAACTATTGGATGGGATCTAACCGACCGATATGATAGATAAGTTCGTTCACTTGAACAGCTGCATAAGTCCCGGCGGTCTGGCGAAAGGCGAAACCACTTTCCGAATCGGGAAGGCCAGGACGGCGTTTGCCAACCTCCAAAATTTGTGACGCCGACGTGATATCAATTTGACTGTCAAGGGTAGAGTGTACAATGCTGCGGTCCTGTCTGTCCTACTTAATCGATCAGAGACGTGGCCGCTGCGTCTGAAGGACCTTCGGATTTTCTGTTTGAGCATCGGTGCCTTTCGTAGCGTTGCGTGGGTCTGGTAGTAAAGTCGGGTCAGTACTGTTGAGGTGCGACAGATGTTTGTCACGAAGGCTCATTCCCCCCGATAGGTCAGCTGGTCACTTCCCATAGGTTACGCTGTGCTATGTGTGCCGGAGGACTATTTGCCTCATACGGCCCTCGTCGCACTTGTGTCGGATGAGGACGACCCAGGGGCGGTCAGTCCACGACCTGGCAACGAAGCATAAAAGACCTTACCATTCAACTCAGTCGCGTTGCTAACTGCCGTCTTCCCGGATTGGGACCGCGGGACGAGACGAACAAATGGCTGGTGACTCTGACAGATATGGCTGTGGCACGCAGCCAATGGCGGTCTTGCGTCATAGCTATCGCCTTCACGTCGTAGCTCTCCATCCCTGCCATACCGGACAATCAGAACCATTCGGCGTCAACGAATTGATTGGGCCATCACCCACAACCCATGGATCTTGTTCCCACTGTTTGTGAGCCGAAAAACTGACTGATTGGCTGACTCCGTAGCCTGGTCATTGCAGATTAGCGTGTCGTACACTCGAGCGCTTTGAGGCTGTTAGCTATCGGTCGACAGACAATGTCCTAATTCAGGAACTCATGTCTTCCTATCAACCTGCATTCGATAACAGTTCCGTGATCTATGGTCAGTTCGTAGACGACTTCGTTTTTTGTTTTATCGGTTCAGCGCTGCTGACACTGAATAGAATCAACGGTATCGAAGTTATCGCGGTAGTGAGACGAACAATTAGGTTACTGAAGTAACAGGATTAGCGGTACAGGAGACTAGCTGAAGTAAGATTTGTCTTGCTGGTTCACGGCTGTAGGTTCGGCGACTTGGGTTATCATACTTCATTCTGGTCAGCACTGGTCACAAGCACAAGGTGAGTCTGGGAATTTTCTCGGAGAGGGGAGGGACTGATTCCATTTCGTGGCATTATCAAACTTTTACTATCCACTAAAGGCCCCTTGTGCTTATGCCTATGTACTGTTACATGCACTGTTACTTCTACCTGTCGATGTCTAACGACGAAGATCATTCATACGGTATTAATGTGTTGCATTCAGGAGATCGAGGGTGAAAGTGTTGTATCTGCCCTGCCTGTCTACTGCCGAGTTATACAAACATACGCGTTGAACTTTTTGAACTCGTTGTTGTCTTCAGGGGCGTTATTATTAGGTTGGAGTTAGCAATATTCCTGTCTGCGAACAACAATGAACTGCAAAAGTGAACACAGTATCTCAGTGTGACGGCAAAGCACCGGCATGCGACATTGGTGCTACTGTCAGTGGTTGCGACTATCCATAGGTTGTTCCAAGGACCTACTAGCTGTGGCGACCCATCGTTATTTTTCGGTGTTTAGCGGTTAGCGTACGGCTATGTTTCCAGCAGATTGTTGTAGAAATCCCCGAATACACAAAACAGCACGGTCGTAGTTACTTGTACCAAGCTAGTTTCATGTGCTTCTGCAGCAGGATTTATACTGTGGTTGCCGGTTTTGTGATTGTCTGATTTTTACCCTTTAATTTCTAGCTCGTTTGGGTCTACGTTTGGCTTTTGGAGATATGCAGTCTGCCTCCGGGCCGACTGCTACGGTGGTTCAAGTCTCTCCCAAAGGTCACGGGACCACTCCAACTATCATACAACAGAACGGTCAACACGTCCTAGTTGGGAAGCTCGGTTCGTTTAATATTGCCCTTCCTAACGTCTTTCCATCCAGCTACCAGTACCAGTCGTCCAGCCACGGGTACAACGGAACTTAACGCGCTGCAGTCGAATAACCAGGCCATATATCCCGCGCATTATATTGAAACTATCTCAGAGCAGACTATTTATGCAGCAAATGGAGAAAACGGACATGTGTAAGCGCTTCTTAACATTATATCCTAATCTGCGTTCGAATCGTATCCTTCGCCCATACAGTCTAGTGGTTTCATATCTCAACCACAGTCCGCTCCGTGTACCGTTGATATGGCAATATTCAGCTTAGAAATTTTTATACCATCTCTTTTGATTTTTACCACGTTTAGTACAGTAAACGCCATGAAATAGCCGATGCTTCTGGACTTGAGTCTCACACGGTGAAATCAGGCCTCGCAGTTTTATTGAGGCCATATCGCTTCAATAGTCCACGCGGTGTCCAGCCACTTTTTCAGCGTTGAACAAGGAAACTAGGTGAATTTGATCACCATCTTTCAGGTGGTATATGGCTCACGCCGGCCCTTGAGGAGATAAATCCGTCCAGAAGCCATATGTTTCCCACTCAATATCTCTCACTCACAGGCAAACATGAAAATACAAAACATACGGGTACTTCTTCCCGCCTTCCCATGCAGTTATGAAGGCCTACGGTGCAACATCTGCGTTTTGAACTGCAACATTATGTCGGTCCATCTTATCTGTCATCCCACCCTCTGTCGCTCTTCGATTTTCCAATCTGGTGACCTCTGCCACCAACTCCTCAACTATTCTCTCATCCATTGTTTCCTTTTTAAAAGTGAGATATGTGCATACACACATTCTTCCATATCTGATCCTCAGCCTTCTGCCCTGGACTCCTGCGCTGCCAACGTAAATCCATTTTGGCTTAACTTCAACTTTCCCCGATGCAGCAAATATTTATTGATCCCCTAACGGTGATGCATCCTATTTGTCCTCTTTTTTCAACTTTGAACAATTGTGTTGTCATGATTCGATCACGCGGCGAGCAAACGACAATATGCGCGGACTGTGACGATATTCTGTCCCCAGCTATGTTGCCTGATCCCGGCTCCTAGTACGGCGAATAGTAAGAAGACGAAAACCTTGGACTCAACTTTAATGCTCTGAACAACAGGCAATTAACAGGCGATGATGGAAAAATGACAATGCATATATATATCTCCATAGTTTGACCTTGAAAATATCCCAGAAGTTCGTTACACACATAAAGATACGGAGTTTCTGGGGACATAGATATCCCCAACGCCTCCCCTTGTGGAAAAGTCAGCAACAAGCTCGACATGGGTCGACCCGGATACATTCCGGCTGGCAGCGGCGTCGGTCTGTCCACCGCCTGGGAAGAAGTGCTGGATCAAGTACTGAGCTGCCGGTCACACTCTCTTCTTTCGAAACTGCAGTAGCTTTCAGTTCAAAAGTATCGAGCAATATGTACCCGAACATACTGGAGTTTCCGGCGTGCTGTTCAGCTCAGCTGCCGTTACATAACACGACCCCACGATTGTAGTTCCCCGAAAAATACACAGCATTGGAGCTCACCGGAAAGTTTTAGCTCTCCACCGCAGGCACTGGTAGCAGTTCGAGCGGCTTGTCTGATCGGAAGTTGCCCGAGCGTGCGCCAAAGCTTCTCCGAAATGATGGTAATGTCCGACACAGTGTACAACTGCAGACGGACTGGATAACCACTGACGGTGACTGTAAGATACTTTCGGTGACCTGGGGTGTTGATCTGGAAAGTAACCAGCAAACAGAGAGGAGCCAACAGGGTTCAATTTCGCTTTGGGACGGATGCGTGATGACGGCTTTGAAACACAGGCCGTATGCATTCCTGGCTGATAATACCCATCTTTGTGTCCCACGGACTTATATTGGCGGCACCAATGCTGCTTGTAGGGACAGAACCAGGCTCCACAGTGCCAACATTGTGAAGGTGGTGTCTTCTTTGGGCCTTTGTTTTGCTTCGGACCAGAATACTGCGAGGACGATTTGGTCGGGCCGGAATTGACAGGGCCAGGCTGTTGCGTAGCCTGATGGATTGCGTGAACTTTGGAACCGCCATGACCCCCAAGTTGGACCATCGCGGTGTCATGCTTCAGGTTAAGCAATCGTTGACATTCCGAGGTGATGGCCTGCAGCGTCATTGATGGGTCCTGCTCGATGCGGCTGAGGAGTCGGGTACGGATTTCTGCATCCTTCGGGGATTGTAGACCGCATATGATCTTCCGTTAACGATCCGAGTTTGAACTGTTCGCATTCCCGGTTCACGATGCTCTGCACACCGACCTTACCGACATCCTGACTAGAGCTCGTCAAATTTTCTATGTTCGATCCTTCCAAGTCCTTCCACATGTTCACCCCCTTTCGTAATTCCACTCCTGACTTAGGTCTGCTAGTCGGATCTACAATGGCTCCTTGTTCCTCGTCGCTCGTTCTTGGCCTACCTTTCATTGAAAACTTATTCTGGCACTCACAGATCAAAGTCCTCATAACACGACAATTTAAGATGGTTGGTTTCCTCAGGAACGCAATCATTTTGTCTTGATCCAAATTCCTCTGTTTTAAAACCCCAAATTCTCCATACCCCAGACTACCACTATGATGTTGCGGGTGGAGCTTCTTTTTGTTTATCCTTCCTTAATTCCATTTAACGTAAAATTGTGCGCCCCATCGATACTGTGCTGATTGATAACCTACAAATACGTCGTGATTAGAACTTTGGTATCCTGCTTTATTCTACCGTTATTACCACAGAAAATGGTAATTGGAACTTGCCTATCCTATCCTTTCGCTGTCTTTCAGTCGAGCAACACGTCTGCTCATCCTGTCACTTATATCAAGTTAACATTACGCAGTGTAGAGCTGGTGCCTCCTTTTTCCAAAAATATCCCGTCTTCAGGACCCTACTAGTCTGTCTGCCTTTGCTCATGTAATCTCCGACCATTAGTAGTCGAATTCACGTTCATCTCAATCTATCTTGGGTTTTGTGCTATATATANAATTTTTGGACGACTTCTCTACTTGTGCGTCATAATTCACTGGTAATCTTTGTATCACAGGAGACCTTAATAGGGTCATCCTCAAGCCTTTTCTTCTTTCGTGTCTCCGTGATCTGGCTCGTGAGCCAAATAGGAATGGGATCCGACCTGATCATATACTCACCAAATCTCCTGATTTGTATCGCATGTCTTCGAATCTTCGACCACCCAGCGTTCACGCACAAAATTGTCTCTAAACGCAGCATCGCCCCTAGGGGCGTCACCTGTTATCCGAACCTAATAAGCACTTGTTTTTACCGTTGAGTCTCGTGAAAAGTTGTGAGACGTTAATACACCCATAACACGAAAACAACGGCTGTCCCAAAAAGCACTTAGGGCGGAGATTGGTACCCCTATAGATCGGAAAGATTCCATTGGATTTTGAATGGTTTTCAATTTAAAAAGCTGCACTTCCACGAAGTCAATTGTTCCAATAATCGCTGGATATGACTTCTGTTATTCTTTTTGAAGGCTTGTATTCATAACGGCAAGTACAGTTAACTTTCTGCAGGTCGTAGCAACATAGTGAATACGAGTGGCTGTCACCATCATCGGATTCAGTTCACCAAGCATCAGTCAAAGCTTTCACATGTCAGAGATTTCTAGATAGCCGCGGAAGATCAGTTCAGGTAATCGCATCTTGAGGATCACAGTCGTATACTAGCTCTAATATGTTGGTCTGAACTAGGAAGAGTGATGTACCTTGCTCCTTCCGCAGTTGCGAGATTAGGAACCAGTGTCGTATCCAGATTTTTCATTTCGCATACCCCGTCAAAGCAAGTTCAAAAAGGTGTTGGTGATGTGTTTTTACATACATATGTATATATTTATATACCTTGTGAGTTCGCAGTTTCAAGTAAAAAAGCAATTTCTAAGCAGGTCATTACATTTCAGAAGAAGCCTTCACCACTTAATCTCCGGGTTTACCGACGAACTAGGCTGTTTTGTTTATTTGATCTTCAAATGTGCATGACCCGTCTAGAGTTTGTGCTTACGCACGGTTTATCATGTCCATCTCCATCATTTCAGCGGTTATCTCGGGCTTAAGTCTGGTACGCCTTTAAGGAAACTATTTGCATCGGTCTCCAAGTCCATGCCTGGGTAATCTTTGTTTGAACCTTATCCCTGTTCGTATTTCTCCCTGATGGTTTCCTTTAGAGGTCTGCTGCTGTGTCTTCTGCTCGCATGTTTATGCGTTTGGGCATTGGTTCTTACTAATCTTTAGTTTAGCTTTTGCCTCTTGGTGCATTGATCAGTAGCTGAAGAGCAGCTACTCAATATACCTTTTGTTTGTCCTCATATACATGTGTCCTATCACGCATGTTTTTCGATTTTAACATGTGATCCAGTCTAATCTGCTGAAACGGCTTGTCTAGTTTCGTTTTGTTGCCTGCGTCTTAATCTTCAGAGCATGCTTCTAGTTTGTGGTACCGATTTCTTCACGCTAATCTTTCTATGTTCTATCGCTCTCCAGCTTTGTTGTATCACAACTTATTTTACCTGCCTTTGAATTTTTACTCTAATCTTGTGCATCCGAATGTTCAGCGGCAACTGCTTTCTAGTTTTTCCAGTCTTGTTTACTTTCAGCTTTCCCAGTTCTCATCCCTGATTGTGATGTTTTCTTTTTCTTGCTATAGACAATATCAAGGTTATACTCCGATTATTTACGCTCCCGTTTCTGGTGGGCAAACATACTACCAAACTGCAACGGGCCAAGTAAGTTTCAACTAGCTTCACTGTGTCTGCTCCTTGTTTGTACTTGGAAACTTGGTATCATCTACGTATGAAGTTAAGTAGCAATCAGATACATTGTCTTATGACCTTGCTCCTTGTTTAAGGTAAAATTGTGGGTGACTAATTCAAGGCATGAAGGCGAGAACTTATATCAACTGACAATGAAATGCTTGGTTTTAAAAGTCCCTGTGCAAAACGCGCAAAAAGTGCCTAGAGAAAGTGCGACTTGGATGTGATTATGCTATCTCAAGTCCGGCAGGGTTTGCAATCAGATGTAATAGATCGCTATTGACAACCTTTAAATTTGCAGTTCACTTAACACAATATCTTTACGCTTGCATGTACACGGGCACAGTAATGCATGAGTCTCGCTTTGAGACAGCTTTGCATGAGCAGGCTTTGAACAGGCACTGCTGTGTAATCACATTGGCCTATTGTTCGTTGTTTTATGGAATGCAGTTTGTGCGAATAACTCTGGCAGGCAGACAGGCTCCATGTGAGAAATCAGGTTGTATATCTCAACTGGTCGCAGTAACCACTGCCACTTTCAGCCACACTGATGTGCATCCTTTATTTTGGATGTGTTCTTCTGATAATCTTCCACCCGTCGGCCATCTACGGCTTTTCAAGGGTGCATTTAAATCTTCGTTTGAAGAGAATCGGTGGTAACTTGGCTTCAACTGCTTAGTTTACGGGGCACACTGGAGTTCTCCTTAGTAAGCAATATGCTACATAGTTTGTCGTTGCTCATGCACGGGGTGATTACCCATTGTACGGAATCTTTTTAGGTCCGATTGCGTTTCGCAGATTTGCCTTGTCATCTTGTTGTTTTCCGAGCTTTCTGCGAAGGATCCATCACGTCGCTTATTCTTCCCTGGTGAGGCTGACGCTGGTATTTACTTTCGTTTCCTCCGACAGTGATTCTCAATAATGCCCTTTGCTTAATAGTTTTCATAGCTATAGCCATTGATTCTCCCCTAACTTTTGGCGTTGATTATGCTGTAGGTTTTGGCTTCAGCCTTCACCGGCTCCAGTGGAACAGCGGGAGCTGGGACGAACTCTGGTCCTCAACCTGCCACTTTGGGTGCAGGACATGCGCAGCTTGTTACACACCAAGGGGCCACTTATCTGGTTCAAGGTGGCCAATTAGAAGAGGATCCATCATCTATTTCGCACACAGCCAAAGCCAGCCCTCTGACGGTATGTTTTGTCTGTGCCCCCGTTGTTGATCCATATTTGCGTAATATTTCTTATTGCATCGGACAGAGAAGACAAGTTCTCACTTTCGTTCATATCTTTCGCCTCAATTAGGTCCAGTGGTTGGTGGAGAATTACGAGACTGCGGAGGGCGTTAGCCTACCCCGAAGTACGCTTTACTTTCACTATCTACAACATTGCAACGAACACAAATTAGAGCCTATGAACCCAGCTTCATTTGGCAAACTTATACGATCGGTTTTCTTCGGACTTCGTACCCGGCGTCTCGGAACCCGGGGGAACTCAAAGTATCATTATTATGGCATTCGCATTAAGGCTGGATCTCCGCTGAATCACTTTGTTGAGGATGCAGGGTTCTCACTTCGTCATTACCCCAATTACCATCGTCAGACAATGGATGCAGCTGCAGAGTGGAAGAGCTTTACAAATTCCTCAATGGTTCGCTTAAAGAGTGGGAACGTTGGGTCCACTACCGGTGCTCATGGTCAACACGGCCAAACACTGTCAACACAACCTCCACACAGTACAGATTTTAGCGCATCATCTCTGCGCTCAGACAAGCCGTTTTCTTCTTCCTACTTGAGCAGCACCGCCGTCTCGCAGTCCAGCAATGTAAATACTGAAAATGTATCCAGTTCGGGTTCTTTATCCAGCCCTATAATCGCATCTGCTGGCCAACACCAACATGCGCAGTTTTTGGGGGAAGCTAGTTCTGCCTTGCCCAATTTAGATGAAATTTGTCGTTCTTCTGGACTCCCTGTCCCCGGCGAAAGTAGGTATTACTCTGTGCTGTTTTTTCCTTCACCATTTCCTATATAACAGCAATAACGACGTTCACGGCTCAGTCATCCAATGAACTTGCTCGTTTGTAAAACCAACACTTAATAGCTTTGATGCTGCACGTTTTGTTGATTGTGACACAGAATTCAGTTAAGCTTCCATGCCGTCAGCAACTTCCCAGTCTCTTTCTCCAGAGCCTTAACTGTGACTTCATAAGGAGCTTGCTGGAGGCATTGCTGTAATGCTCTCGATCTTACTTTTTTTAAAGCTAAGCTACAAGTCATTCTTCCCAAATGTTTCCGTACAGTAGAAATTTCAATACGGACCTTATTTATCATCTTCACTTTTGCCATGACCTTTTTGAACGAGTGCTCGTTTGTCCTTGTTTGTTCCTTCATTGTATCGCAGTTAACTCCCAATTAAGGACAAACGCGGTTGATTACCCTAGCTTTCTGGATGTATAAAACGTTATCTAATTATAAAGTGTTTGAGAAGCTCAATTATTTCTAAGTATACGCATATCGGAGACTGTCTTCGGTCTTCGGGTCGTAGTCTGGCGAGCTTGTGATTACTTCAGTCTTCCTGATAAGAATTCCATTTATGTAGCATTTTATGCACAGGTTCAGTTTCAGCAAAGCATCATAATAACATCCTGCTGTATTTCGTTATATTCAGCTGACTTGTCCAGTTTAGTCAGTGCAGACGCTGTGAAGAAGGCCAAGGGAAAATTGGAATCAACCACGCTCGATCCGTCCTTCTTCGCTGATGCTATAACCTTCTGTCGTCTGTACGCTTTGTCTGCAAGTTATATGTTGGATGCGGTGGTTAATCTGGATTTTACGGCCATCGAGACAGTTTGGAAAGCATTTTGGCGCACGGAAGAAGTACGGGTAAGACTAGGTTGTATGGACTCTGTTGAACACAAATTTATTCTACCTGTTCTCTATTCCGGCTCGCTCTCAATGGTCATTTCGGCTGGTCATTTTCAATAGTTTGGGGAGCTAAAAGTAATCTCCTCACCCTTTCAAAGCGCAGGAAATTAGATTGAATTGTGAGTTGCTATAATTGTGGGTGAAAACAGAAAACTACAACCTCTTCCCTGTGATCCAGACGTGTAGCCGATATTGCTTTTCAAAGGTGGCGCAAACATCGTTAATTTCCGCCACTGCAATGGGCCTATGAACAAACAGATTGGTTGTGTTGGCAGCAACCGAAAGTCGCTTCTGTTATCTTTTTCTGCTCATAAACAAAGCTCGTTTTCTGAATTGCCTACAATTAGGAAGCTGAGTGGTCTAATTGAAATTCGTATTTGATGATTCCTTCCAACGATCGGGCATCTAAGTGGTTCATAGTCCATCGACCTGGAATTTTTAGGTATTGGAACATAATGTCCAGACTCTGATGATCTACCCATTGCAGCTTTTTTGTTCACAGGACTCGCGTCTGAAGCAGAGTTTGCCGCAGGACCGTCTCTACGCTTTGGTATCCGATACGTCAGTCCTTCAGTTCGTTCGATTGTACGACCATACCTTCTACCAGTCCCTCGCAGAAGTACTCATTCCAAATGTATTACGACCCATTCCTCACACACTAACGCAAGCGATTCGGAACTTTGCGAAGTCTTTGGAAGTAAGTTCATGCCCACCAGTTGGGTGCATATACCTCTGGGATTTGTGTCAATCTACCTGTTTTCTTTGACATCACTGACTGGTTGCCTGAAAAACATTTTTTACGTGTGGGCTGTGATCACTAATTGTCACCATATTCCGAAATAGTCTTAAACTGCTGTTCATATCTAACCGCAGGAAGTTGCAATTTCACTCAAAAGGCCAGTTGGGCATAGTATTATGGAATCGGCAATGAGTTCGGAAGGAGTAGTATATACGCCAGACTCAGGCTGAATTGGCTATAAAATGTCCACGTTTTCATTCCACTGTGTCGAATTGTGTTTTCTTTACGGTATGGTGATCAGTCAGATGTTCGGCTCGCCCTTTTTATTTTCGAGGTTGTTGGGCTTTTGAGTCGTTCTTCGATACACAGTCTCTTGTGCTATTTTGCCACGTTTGGTTTATGGACCATCACTTAATCATCTGAGTTTTGATCTGCAGCTACATTATCCGACGCCTTAACTCCGCGTTTCTTCCACCCATGATTTGCATTGATTCTGAGTTATGATTTCTAATAGCCCTAAAAGATATACTGCAACCATATTTTGTTTCATTTCTCCCGAATGGTTATAAGGGCTGGATGCGGCAAGCCACCCAAGGCCTAGACAGTACCCTGGTCAGATTGAAATTATCTGCCGTATCTGCCTTGGCACAGACCTTGCGGCGATACACTAGCTTGAACCACTTGGCTCAAGCGGCGCGTACGGTTTTAAAAAACCATAACCAGATCAACCAAATGCTGGCCGATCTTAATCGTGTGGATTTCAACAACGTACAGGTGAGTAGGTTTAGTTCTACAACCTTCGCTACGGTGGTGTTTTCGTGACAATTTACCCAGCCTGTTCACGAAATTCCAGATTTTAACAGCCTATTTTGCCTATGTTTTCCCAGGTTCTTTTGTTTCGCACCATCTCGACCGGGTTTCGTATATCAGCCTTCAAATCCTTCTCTTCACTCCATAGTCATTTGAGGACACCTCGAATTTTACGAAAGCAGCCTTGTCTTGTTTGCAGTCCGGCTTTATGATGAACCTAAAGTAACTTAACATGAAAGGCCAGGACTGTTGGTCTGGAGACCCGTGGCCCAATTTCACTCAGTACTTTTTGCTTGCCCCCGTCTGTGAGTGGGCATGTAACAGTACCTCAGTCGTGCTTCACTCAAGCTGCATGATATTCATACCAAGAAAACAGTGCTACGGTTGGACGATTTTATGTTTGATATGACTGGACTGTTGACACTCAAATCATTTTTCATCTGCTTTGGTATCATCAGTTTTAGCACTCTTGTGAAGTGTATGCCGGGAAATCCTAGTGTTGCCGTTTAGGTTTGGGAGTCGGATGTATCTTGTCTCATTTCGATTCATGAATGCTGACTACTGTTTGGATACTTGTCTTGGAAAGCATACATGCTGTTTGGAGGTCACACAATCAAAGAAATTTAATCTCTCAGATGGAATATCAGATTTCATTGTACTAACTTGACCTTTTTTTCGAAACAGATTACTAAAGCCAAGTAATACTGGGAAATAAGGTATGTCGCTGAGAGCTTAAAAACCCACGTTTTAAATCGATTGACTTCTCACCTGATGCGTGCATTCGTTCCCTACTTACAAGCCACGGGAGGAAGTAAACCAGTTTTGAAAGCTTTTTTTTTGTTCACCATGCATCAAAATTTAATGGTTTGCCTTTTTTTCTGACATTTGCCGCTAATAAATGGCACATTGTTATTCTCATGATCGATCTTGAGAAACTGGATGTGCGTAACCGACTTATGTTTATCCCTGGATGACAATGTGAACGAATTAACACAACCTTGCGCTTGTTCGACTGACGCAACCAGTGAAGTGACGATGGTACACCACAGTAGGCTTCGCGGTGTCCACTTCACCCTCATTTTTTGAACAAGCAACTATCTATGTTGATCTGGGGATCTCCTGGCCCTCGAGTAACTATCTACGCATTAGTTGTTGTGCCTTATTCTGGCATTGTTTACCGAAGTCGTTAATGTGCACTGCAAACAATGCAAGTTCGTCAAGTTGTTTTCGATACTGTTAGAAGCAGTGGTTGTCTAGTTCGGCGTTTCTATCCGACTAGTTTGGTGCCAATAAAGTCACCAGATCAGGTGACCGGTGGAATGAGACTGATTTTGATTGTTAGTTTTGGTCGCGGTGGGTGTATCGAATTCAAAAGGAAGACACATTCATTGTTTATTGCTCACTCCTAGTTTTTTTCCCCTACCAATCCACAGCTATTTGGGTGATCGTTTTTCTGTCACTTGCCTTTTACAGGAACAAGCTTCCTGGGTGTGCCAGTGTGGTGACGCTACAGTAAGTCAGTTGGAGCAGGATTTCAAACGTATCCTTCACAAGCATGCGTCCCTGGAGGAATGGGCCCAGTGGCTAGACACGGTGGTTTCCAGCATTTTGCAACCACTTGAAGGGAATAGTGTGGCCTACACACGGGCTGCACATCAGCTCATTCTTAAATGGTCTTTCTACAGGTAAGCTATCCGTCCTATTACCTTTGGACAGTATAGAAATTCAGTAAACATTTGTCTGTCCATCATTCAGTTGTAAGTTCGCCGTCCAGGCTCATTTGCTTTGAGTGAACGTGCTTCCATATTTCACGTCGTTCCTCCATTATTTCTTGGTTTGGTTAGTCTATCGGCCAGTGGGTAAACTCCAATAAACTATCTACATGTGGTATGTATGTAGATCAAGCCGGGTACACGAGTCTGTGGTAGTTCGCACCCTCGGTAAACCACTCTTCCAAAAATATTCCCATTCAGTATACCCCCCAAAGCTTTCGTACAAAAATACCCACAAATGTTGAGCTTTAAAATGTGACACTAAGTAGTTGCTGTGTTTAAACTGATCTCCATTCCGCTGAATGGGTCTGTCGTTTCGTCTTAGTTTTCGGTCGTTAAAAAACGCACAATCTTGCTTTGCCAGGTCACGTGCCGTACCGATTGGCTACTCTGCTCTTGTTCATTGCGGTCAATTCAGGTGGCAAGAATTTCAGCCAAGTTGTTAATGCAGTCGACCCTAACAGCGGTTTGACCAATTGCTCGAGGAGAATTCAGGAGACGCTATTAAGCCCGCGTGGGTTTAGTGCTGGATACTTGGTCACAGATAGGGTCGACATATGTGGCCATACAAATGCGTGGAATTCAGCACTGTTGAAAAAAATTCGTGCTCACGACGATGTAAACCTTCATCCTCTACAATACCTGAGCGATTCGACATGGTGGAATGAGATGAAGATGTGGTCACGTTGAAACGACGAACTGAAATATGGGACATCGGTCGATCAGTTTGAATAAAAGTGACATTTTAGTGAGATTACTTACGAAGGGAAGGGGTTTCAGACGTTTCACGATTTGTGATTGATGTTTTTCACCAGGAACCATTCGACTTCTGAATGACTGAAAGACCCTATATGATACATGAAATGGTGTGAACGTTCTTTCAAGATTGATGAAGAGTAGTCGAGTCTCTCGTCAATGGATGTCCGTAACCGACGTATTTCTATTGAATCGATTTCTACAGTATGTCAGAATATTAGTGATTCGGGTGCTCAGGCGAATGTTGATCTGTCCACCGAACATGGCAATTAACTTTCGAACTTTTCGTACCAACCGGGGGG
The DNA here is from genome assembly GCA_004794785.1 of Opisthorchis felineus. NCBI lineage: Eukaryota > Metazoa > Platyhelminthes > Trematoda > Opisthorchiida > Opisthorchiidae > Opisthorchis > Opisthorchis felineus. The sequence goes on along the minus strand of SJOL01004119.1, from coordinate 192,161 downwards.
AAGTCATCAGTGCGCAGGTTGATGACGTCTCTTAGATTGGTGACGAAAAGCTTACAAGCTAATTGCCGACGGCCGACGGACCAACAGCATCCTCAATGCAAAAGGATGCACTCGAGGTTGGGGATAATTTGGAGTATTGTGTAGTTTAACTGGTTTTAGGTAACACAGGGTAATCAGCCTCAACTCAGTGTGTCGCATTCCTACTCACCACTTGCCCTGATCTGTTGATTGTTTCCGAGAGGACAGCTTTCTATTTCCAGCCTAAGTCTAAAAATAAATAAAATATGAACAGTATTTGTGGCGCGTTGGGTATTTTTTGGATCGATAGTGTTTTGATCTACATAACTGACCTGTACAGAAACAAAACCTATTCATTCACTTTGGAAACAGTCATGTTTTCCGAAGTCAACTATGTATCGTGTGTTAACCAGTAAATATTTCGTCGTGGGCACATGTGCTGTAAATTCGCAAGATGTATAGGGCATTCCTTTCCTTCATTTGGCTTACGTAAAACGGCAAACCATAACTAAGGCGTTTGGTTTAGGTGGAAGATAGAGAGCGAATAACGTAGCGAGACGTGATGGAATCTGTCTGAGAGGTAGAATGTCTGTGTACTAACGCCTGTGTAGACAAAAACAGTCGTGTTTGATGCAATTTACCATCTGAATATGAACGTTTTTATACTCGTGATATCTCTTGTGAGGAGCACAAGCCAGCGCCATTGGAACATGTTATTGCGTTAAGTGCGTATGACAACACACGCACAGTTGTCTGTGGTGTGCTGATTGATCTCTTCAAATTTACATTTCAATATTTGAACCAAAGAAAATACGCTTTCATGCGGAGCAATGTTTCGACGTTAAGTTGGAAACTATTGAAATAGAATATAAATGGAAACTAAATTTGGCAGATGAAAGTATACTGACTGTCCCCACGTCACTAAAGTATCAAAGTTGAAAATATGCAACAGCGTATTACGGTAAAGGATTACCGTTAGGCCATTCTTCGACGGCAATTCCGGATTTCGCACGTCCTAGGCCTCAGGTATTTACATTTTATATCGGTCAGTTAGAATGGGGAAAGGTCCTCAATACATTTAGAATAATATATCTTAGTCATCTAGACCTCTTGAGCAAGCATCACCAATAGTTTACGTCATGAATACTCCGTCTCTGTTTTCGCCAGAATGATACTATTCATAAGGCCGGTCGAGAGTGTACACAGGTATCGCATTTTACTCTGTGAGATTTCAGATGTGTCCTCATCTTTTAACTGGTCGAAAGTTCAGCGAGTCTGTCTGGCTTATTTCAGTCTCCTTGGTTGACAAAAGATGGAGCTTGCTTCGCAGCCATATGTGCTCCTATCTCAAGCCCTATTTTGTTTTCAGCTCCATGGTAATTCGAGACCTTACTCTCCGGTCTGCAGCCAGTTTTGGGAGCTTTCACCTAATTCGTCTTCTCTTTGACGAGTACATCTTCTACTTGGTCGAACACAAGGTGGCTGCGCATCTCGGGATGACTCCTGTGGCTGTGATGGGTGAAATGGGTCGGGTAAGTTTATGTTTGTCGTCATTTGTCAAGACCGTGTACGTCATTCCCTCTCATTCTCCCTCATCACTTGATCCTGACCAACACAGTCAACATACTAATTCCCTGGACGGATAAATTTTTGGTTCTCTGTCTACATTCGAATCGCCTAATTGCTTCTGATTCTCATTCCGTTTCCAGTAGAATTGCATCGAGCTATCGCTCCTTTTTTACTCTATTATCAACTGACTAACTCGTGTCTGCTGATAGTCTGGAAACAGTAAATATCTATTGTTCTTGACGAGGTTCCTCCTGTTGTTTCATGCCAAACCCCGGACTTGAGTTTCGTTCTTCCCAGCGACCCGCATTTTAGATAATTACCAACACAAGTTGGGTTTCATCTTATAAATTCAACTTCTGGAGGGGGGATTTCTATGCTTCTGTTTTGTCCTTAGTAAATCTCATCGGCACTAGGCAGCTCACTCGCGATTAATGATGGAGGCTATCGGCGGCCCACTAGGTGCACTGCTTCATTTCATTGATACAATGCAGCACCACTAAGGTTAGCGATTTTCGGCAGAAACTGAATCTGGATCTGTTGAAGGAGTTCGAATGTTGTGAGCTTTTCCAGCATCCATTGAAGTGACGAGCATGACTGATGTTTCTGTTTCTGCAGACATTTACACACGCACAAACGACATCCTGACCCATCGCAAAACCCATCTACAAAGAATTTCAGTGTGATTCAGCTATTACACCCTACGAACTTAAGGCGGGTCGCCAGATTAGGCTTTGTAATACTCCTGCTCTGATCTGGAATCATGAAATATGGAATAGACATGTAGTGAATTTCCGCAGACCAACACAAGTCTGAATTTCGTCAAGCAAGGTGATGGATCCAAGCTTCCGTCCGTTTAGAATAGGCTCCCTTAAACCTGTGCAAACCCAGAGGCCGAATATCAGATGATAATCTAGACACTGATGACCTTGTGACTTCATTTGGTACAACAACCAAAATAAACCACAATCGTTCAGTTGTAACACCCTTTCGGTATCTAGCTGCCATGCCACCCGAAGGAAGCACGGGCGCTGAGATACTGCCAGGTTGCCCATGCCTAGACAGGAGAAGTCGGGATTCAGAGGTCGGGTTCGAACCACGAACCTTCCAATCAGTAAATTTGCGCTCTAACCACTGAGCCACCTCGCCCCCACAACAACCCCGCGCACACTGGTCGATTGAATCATACTACAATCACCCTCACAGTCACAAAAGCTCGCATACGCAAGCACACCGTAATTCCAACTCACGGCGCATCTGTCGAGCACATCCATTAGCCTCTATGGTCTCTGAAACAAACAGGCATCACAGGTCGCTCATTTTCAGTTGATCGTCAAAATCCTTGGAGCAGGGACGTCGGAAATGTAACACCGTAAACCGTATTTCCTTGGTCTGATTTCAACCTTTTCCCCATACTGCACATATTCTAAAGGATAATACACTTTTATTGATAGGCTTACTGAACCCCGACTTCTTGCATCGCATTTTGAGCCATACACGGGTAATTTGTGGAGTGGTGTAAAAGGCTTTTTGAGATTCCACTTGAACCTCGCATATATCATCAGTCCTGTGTATAAGGGATCCGAAATTTTGTCAGCCCAAAAGGCAATCAACGCCACTGCACTAGACCATACACTACATCGTCAAGACTGAATTGTTTGATATCTTGTGTCGTTTTAACAAACGACAAAAGTCAAGGGTACTGTTACTAAGCCACCTCTATCCCAGAGACGTAATATTCAACTTCTCGGTAAAAATATTTGGAATATGAATACCATTCAACGTCAATGATGACCCACAACGAGCGAGAAGAGACAGCTTCGAGTTTATCCTTTTTTCAGCTTTGTAGGACAAATATAACAGCATCTAATACTGCTTAACGGAAAACACAATAATAAGTCTGAAAGCAGCAGCCTAGTAAAAAGGGGCCTACGTGTCAGTGAGTTCGGTCTGTGCTATCTGTTCACCAAAGTTTCCAACCACAAAGGTTTACCGGCCCTTTGAACTCGAAACAGGAATTTTAACCGAACTAGTCCAAGGCAAAATAAGTATCATCTTCACATCTTTGATTCTTCTCCGTGTAAAGCTGGGCTTACTTAGGTACTTTAGACTATGACGACTGGTTCCGAAGAATGGGCCACTTGAAGACCCACTTTCCGCGTAGCCCAGACGAAAGACTGTTCCCCGGAAGGATTTCCACACCACCGATAGTTATCGTTGCCAAAGTTTGTTGAAGACGAAGGACGAAGTTGAAGAGGCAAGGGGAGATTTACCATCTTTGAATTACTTTATTACTCATCGTAAGATATGGTAGTATGGAGGCGAATTGTTAGTCCACGTACACCTCACAAATGAGACGTAACGCTTTGTTAAGAAATCCCCAGTGATCATTAACACCGTCATTTTTGTAAGTTCTATTGTGCGGCTCATCCGAACTACTGCGCCACGCGTAGCGTACCGTGACAATTATGTTCTGGCTTCTAGTTTAGAGCTTGGGCGCTTATTCAGTGAAATGAAGCTTCTCTTCACGTCTTACAGAGCTTCACGCAAAACACCTGAAGCAATATATGATCATTCTTTTAAAATGCTAAACTTTTCTGAATAAACTGAATTAAAATCAATGGTAGCAAATGTGCATTAAGCTGGACTTTTCGAGCTATTCGTCAAAAACACAAGTTCAGTAAGCGAGTTTTTCGGCAGCAGATTTTCCAGTTATATTTGTTATTGCCTTGCCAATTCTGGCATTCTAAATGTGTGGATGTGGTGTATGGCGATATAATGTATATACTTGTCCGCCAGGCAGTCTACTGCCTGCATGCGATTCACATAGTTACTGGAGGGTATAACACAGAACATTTGTTGCATGCCTTTTATGGACGTATTTCCGTTTGCGTTTCTTATTAGGACCTTGCTCAACAACATTATGCTCAATCACGTTCACATTCTGACCTGATTAGTCGACGTGAGTATAAGTCAGGCGCGACAAACGAGGTTGATACAATCGGCTTTGCCACCGAAGACGACCATTATTTACCGCTTTTGAGTGAACACCGGTCCAAGCAAGACGTCTGCTCGAATACCGAGGAGGATGAGGAGGTTGATGAGTATTTAGATGATGAAGACGAAGTTGACGACTCTACCGGTGATGAAAGTGCCATGCTTAAACGAGCACACGAATCTGTGCAAGCTTATTGCCGACAAAGCAGCGCATCTCTGAAACCTTCTGAAAACGATGCTCTTGATTCAGTTGTGGTTTCAACCACAACAGAAGATGGACTGGAGGCTACAAATATTTCCGAATCTTCTTTGTGTTCTGTCATCGGACGGGATGCTGTTCCCGGTGGAACGGAATGTCTGGATAATCTTATCGGGGAACCAAATATGCAGTCATCGGAGCCTTCAGAACAACCTGGACCAGGATCGACCGGAGAATCCCAGGCAGTTTCTAGTTCGTTGGATGAGGAGAAAATCTCTGAGGATGCGTTCAATGTTGGTCCTGAGCCCAGCTGTTCACCGCCACCGATTGTTGCAAACGTAAGCTTTTCTCACCTTTGGAGAAACCATCAGTCGACTAAATCTCGTTTGAGTTAATTCCACAAAGTGGTTTAGTAGCATGTCTGCTTCAGCTCTGAATCCTGACAGTTTTACCGTGGAGTCTGCTGTTCAGTGAATCTTGGTTACTGCGTGAGCGGTTCCCTAATGACTTATCGTGCTTATCGCTTGGTACCTACCGCGCGTTGACCCCAAACACATGCAATAAATCCAGTCCATTAGATTCGCAATATGCCAACTGGGATGTATCTAAGTTAGGTAAATGATTGTGGAAACGACCCCTTTTCGAAAGTGAAGTACGTCTGATCGAATACCACATGCGCTGGACTTCAACCCTTTAGAAGAGCTCGGTTGTAGTGGAACCATCTTTATACTGAGCTGTGAGTGCGAGTCTGCCCCGACAAGGTGTACCAAGGAACTGTTGTACGGCTTCTAGCGATTGAGGAACTTGGCTGGTTTTCGGCAGATTCAAATGAAAAGGATGTAGCTGTAGGCGTGTACTAGGGAACCTCCTGAGATCCCTATTCGGTACGCATAAGGTGCCATTTAGAAGAATAGCTTTCACTAGAATTTAGCTGCCGAGGCATCGGGCTTATTTTACGAGTAAACTACAAATACTGCTGCAGACGTTTGACTCATGGGGATATCCCTCGTAAACGTGATAACCTCGACAGAAATAGTGCGAGGTGTTGGTCGCCGGTCATAGAACAGTTGTCTTATCCCACAAAAGTAGTGTGAAGTGTTGAGGCTTTTTGCTGATAGGTGAAATGACCCACGAGCTTCCTAGGCAACTGAAAGTCTTGTTTATCCTCCCTCACCTCTTCTAAACGATACTTCTTTGGGCAAAGTCTTGACACGCGACTTTGGATGTTTAAGTGATGCTGAGGAGGTCCTGTAAAACTTCCTAGACAACAATATATGCAAAGTGCCAATCGTTGCTGGTGGGGAGCAGATGTCCACAAAATCTATGGTGCTGGTTCATTCTTCTACAGAAAGTAGCTGTAACGTCCCAAATCTAGACTTCGCCACGAATTCCAAACAATACTGCTACGCAGTATCATTTGATAGGGTCTCGAATAAATACGAAAAGCAAAATCACAGGTTTACTGGTTTGTGGGAACTGATCAGATCTGGATCGTTGAAGCCAGCTGGAGTCCAGCAGCTCACGGAATGAAACCTAGAATGGTAGATGAGGCCGAAGGTGAAACTGAATGGATAGGCCCTTGTTTGGTTTACACATGCAGAGTAAGGATTTGGTGGAGAAAGAAACCCGTTATGGCGGTCCGTCATTACTGTAACTGTTACACCGGGCGGACCTGAGTACGATGGTCGCGAGTGGACATTCGAGGATGACATCTTTTAATGTCAAGACGTCCCTAGAAGTATCTCTACGTCTCCCTAGAAATTTTAAGACCAGTTTCCACGTCACACTTTGGACACTCCCCCATCAAGACGTCCTAACCTAATGTCGAGACATCGTCGGACTTCTGTGTAGATCTCTGAACAACACCAGTTTAATCACGGGAAAGCAGAGTAAACATGTTTCGAATTTTGCACCGTACCGATGCAGAAGCCATGTTAGTAAACACATTCCTGTTGTAATACCGGGCCGGGTGTGACGAACCGCAAGGAACGTCTCTAGGTTGAGTCGGTGCTCACTGGATGACGGCCCCACGCTGGCAGTTGAGATCTCTTATCCCAGCCAAGACGGACGAAACGACATTTCTGAATTGTTCGAGATCCAGCGCTGGACAGAAAGACTTGTTTATTGATACTTTCCTATTGATGCAAAATTGACTGGCCTTATGGTGCAGATGCACCGATTCCCTTAATTCACTGGTTAACTGAATAGGCAAATTTGTTTGCTCGTAAAACCGTGCCTGTTGAAACATATAGTTGAGCCCTGACCAATAGTGCGTGCGCTGCTGATGGTGGAGCTCGCCTGATGTCGGAGAAAAACATGTGCATGCAAATCACAGTCGGTGTTGTATCAACGATTATGGTTGTGCCCACGATTATTAGCGTTTCAGTAAGTCGGTGAGAATCGGCCGAGTGGTTGAAGGTCCATGATTGGGCCGCCCTGGAAGCTAACAGAAATGTAGGGCGAAACCGGTCGTGTGCTATCGAACGATTTTCAGCAACCTTAAGATTAGTGTTCTGTCAAGAAACGTATGGCGTTACAGACAAACTTGGCTGGCGCTCGACGGACGCACTTGCAAACTAATTTCATGTTAACGCGATACTGAAATTTGATTGAACCCCTCGCACATAATCTTCAACTGAATGTGCTGCACGAAGGCCGCCTCTATTTCATTTGGTATTCCAGACACCAACCACGTGTCCAGCTGATACATCCATAGTGATGAGTAGTCAGTCCTTGAGTTTTCCTCGTAATCAGTGGGAAGTTAATGTCTAACTTGCTTCTGAACTATTTGAAACCGTGTATCTGGAGGATTTCCAAACATAATCGACGCGATATTACAGGAAGATTGTACAACGTACAGCACTTTATTCGCCTTTTCGACCGAAATCTTCGGTAACTGACCCCATTTTAGTGTGCCAAACTCAAGCAAGCGAAAAATCCCTTCACATGGTACTACTCATGAGATCAGTCGGAATTCTGGACAGTGCACTACCGCGGCGTTTCCCGAATATACATCATCTTAGTTGAACATCAAGTTGTACGTATGTGGCGATAAACATTCTTTTGCAAATTGTGCTCGTGTTAACGGCGCCCCTAACTGCACCTGTCGTTTATAGTATTCGTTAGCTGAATATGCTGCATAATTACGACGTAGGATTGACGGAACTTCAGGATTTAGTCTACATGAGGAGACTCAAAAAGTGGGAAACCGATAATGGGTTGTACAGAGTTTTCAGTAACCTTATGAGTAGTGTTATGTGAAGTGAAATACACGCTGGACTTTTCACTTTGCTCAGAAGTCTAGCACGCTAAAGCGAAGTCATTTACCGAGGTTTTCGTTCACAAGGCGAATAAAATGCTGTGCGTTGGGTAATCTCGTAATATCGCGCTGATTGTGTTTGGAAATCCTCTAGGTGCTCGGCTTCGCATTGCTTGAAAGCATCAAAACCAAGCACTAAACCTGCCATACTGGATCGGGATTGGTTATCTTCGAGAACTGGCTACTTCTCAATGGAAATTTCTCTGATTGACACCTGGTTTAGGTCAGAAGTATGTGCTGTGTTCCCGTCAACAGTCGTTCCATCTGCAGTGAAAATAATCCAGGGTGCTATAGGCGTCACGCAATTGGCCTTCTTTGGAAGGGAACCTCCGACGTACAAAACCACAAGCTATGGTAGTTTATCCGTGCACTTTTCATGCCGAAAAGTGGTGAACACCAGATAGGCAACGTGTGGCTTAGGTTGTGTGCGAAAGATATCTTGAATGAGTGCGCCGTCGGCGTGAACTACCTTCCTTAGAAAGCCTCGGTTCTGTGCTTGGTGGAAAACACCACAAGATACAGTTGCTAGTCCGTGCAATGGCCGTTTTGTTGTTTATGGAGAAGGTGTATCGAAATGCTTGCGGTTGCACGACAATGGGTACCTGTTTTAACCACCATTGTTTTCGTTGGTGACGGGGTTAGATTCCAGAACAATCAAACGTTAACTTGACTAAATTTCTACACTCAACAAATCGAGCTGCGGCAAGGCGCTAGCAACACGGGCAAACCATGTTTAAGTAACAGCGGTCTTGATTCATGTTTGAATTACACTTTCAGTGCACATGCTTTGATAACTCTTAAAAGAATAGACAGTCTATCCTGGTTAAATTCCGATCTTCGTGAAGGACCCAAGCATTTTCAGCAAAGGAGGGTTTAATGCCCAGACTGAGGTACAGACACGTTTATTTTCGGTTGCTATACGAATTAGTTCAACGTTTACGTGAATTATGTAGGTCTCGATTGAGAACCAAGTCTCAGCTGACTTTTGACCAGTAGCTAGTTTGCTTCCTTCATGCTCCCGTCTGTCTACTTTTGCTTGTCCTCCAGCCTATTCCAGTTCGGAAAGTGGTTCGTGTAACAACATTCTGTGATCCAAACCCAACAAACTTGGAAGTGCCCACACCCTCACTCACTCCTGCGGACGCCATCAACAGCAAGGCTGTGTTAACCGCCAGGGATACACATATATCCGTTTCCACTGACAAATCCGAGCTGACACAAGGCAGTCCAGCTAAGCGCCTGAGGCTTTCTCAGGCGTGACTGCTCCGACAGCATCTTGCACCCTGTGACGGCTCAATCTGAGTAACCCCATTCTCAAAGCATTAATGTTAACCCCTTCCGAGTGTCATCCTCTGTTCTTCATCCGGACAACTGAAAACACTGCACCCATTTGTCGTTTGATTCTCCCGTGTGCACCTAACCCAGCCTCCGTGATGCGGTTGATTCCCTATGGCCTTACCAGTCTACTTACTGTCGTTGTTCTTGCAGCAGCTATTTTGTATAGCGTCAACCTCGGGTCTCACAAAAACTCTTACGAATGCTTGGACCCGATGATGACCTTTGTACTATTCTGTCCTTCACTTTCGTATCATTCCGCATTTGCCTTCTGGATAAGTGTAAATTACCCTGTAAATTGTCTCCCAACCCCGTGGCCTATATTTTTTGTTTTATCCTAACTATTAAATGGGAATCCCGTTCGTCATCTGCCTTTAGCTAATGTAGCCACGGTCAGTGAATATAAACCAAACATGTGCCAGTTACTCACTCATGTGGCCGCGTGAGAAATCAACAAGGTCAACATTCTATTATCTAACTCGAATGACCGAAACCGGCGGACAGAACCGTTGTTTCGTTGTCCAGTCACCAAATACCGCCACTGCGTGTTAGGTGCACCCATTATACGCATTAAATTTCAGCTAAAAATATCAGTGGATAACCGCCGAAGCTATCTCTAGATAATGGCTGGTGAAAATCGTTCAGCTGTAGCACCCTTTGGGTGCCGAGCTGCCATGCTACCCGAAGGAAGCACGGGGGCTGAGGTACTCCGAGATTGCCTAAGCCTAGAAGAGGGCAACTGAGATGCCGGATTTAGGTTCGAACCACGGAGAGTGTGGTGATTAATTTCGCGCCTTAACCACTGAGCCATCTCGAGCTCACTTCGATAATGGATGGGTGTTCGCTTTGGGTCTCTTCAGGCGTTCAGTTTCGTGAAGACCTCAATCTTCTGTTGAAGTTGGGCGACCTACAACCCATTTTAGGGCCATTGCAGTGTTCGCCGTCAGGTTGAGTGGGAGAGGTCAGGTAAATTGTTCTTCAAAGCGCAGCAAACGATGAGGCCCCATGTATGTTGCGGACCTGAAGAATTCACTAACTGATAGTCTTTACGGACCAGTACTGTGGATACATTGAAATGTCTTTCAACAGTTGCCAATATCCGCTGCCTTTTTCACTTCGTCGGCCTTTTCAGTCCAAAACTTTCTCTGTGTAGCTGTGGATCTTTTGTTAGTGCTGCATCATTGTGTTGTCAACTTGGATGCATGGATTTTCTCGCTTCCCACACGCATGTATGGCGTTCTGAGGCCCGACCCGTGTTAGGCTTCCGTTTGTGTTCGGATATACCCATTCTAGGGTCCGGTCCGTGTCGGTCCGCATTCTGTTCCGTTTTTCGTGTACTCGAACGATTTGAGTAGCTGCCTTTAAACCACACTGATAACATATCTGAAAGAAACGTCCATAGCGAACGCGACACAGGTGCGTAGGGAGCAAACCGAACCGAAAGCATGGGGATACTGTGAGATTGAGATTGTCCACATGTTGTTGCAAGGTTCGGAAAGCTACAGTCACAGGATTCAGTTTAATTACGTCTTGACGTTATACAGGAAACTAAGCTGAGAATGCTCGCTGGTAAAAAGTCGTTTTGAGTTATATGTACATTGTTTAATGCCAAAGTTCAAAAACGAGTATCTACAGCGAGAATCCGGCGGCTGGATCGAAGGTCCTAGGCTGAAACTGTGACAGGGTTGGCGCTGCTAATGCCGGGGGTCGTCATTTTATTGCTTCTCGATTCAAAGAATGTATAGTGGAGAATAATCCGATCTGTTCGCTGCAAGTTTGGATCCTCTGCGAATTCGGGGTCCAAGAAGAAAAACACCGGCATATCCACCTGAAAAAAGCGAAAAGTAAGCACTGGCAAACAGTACGAACAAAGGCAGATAAGGCACAGATCTGGTAACAGGTGCAGATAGGCTAACACAGTGTCAGTGGTCTCAACGACCTGATAGTGAAAAAAGCGGCGACTTGCTGATATCTGTCAGCTGCCCGTCCGTACCGTTTACAACCGAATATGCACAACCGCCCGATCACCAAGGGATCTGTAGTAGTGTTGCGGAATATTTGCTCGAGTGAAGCCGGTTGTTTCTAACCCGTTAACTCAGCATGGCATCTGGTTTGCGACTGACGAAACATCGTCAGTGCATTGTTGGTTGGATGTTCCCTCGCATTTAAATATCACAGCAATAAGCCATCAAATTTATGGTCGTACGGCAGTGAGGCATCGATTTGTGTGGTGGGAAGGGGTTGAGGAGGGACATCGGTGGATACCGAACTGACCCCGTGGTAATGCAAACAACATTAAATAATTCCGCCTCACAATTCGGCATTTGCCTCACACCTACAAAGTGCGAAGTGCTACTGCAAGACTGGGTGGGCTCGAACCCTAACCTCAGACTTGCGGACGAACCGATTGAAGTAGTAGACAAATTCGTTTACCTGGGCAGCAGTATCAGTCCCGGCGAAAGATGATATTTCCATCCGGATTGCAAAGCCCAGAGCAGCTTTTGTGAACCTGCGTCACCTGTGGCGAAGGTGTGACATCAGCTTATCCGTCAAGGGTCGAGTTTACAGTGCTGCGGTGCGCTCCATATTACTATATGGATCAGAAACCCAGTCGCTGCGTGCCGAGGACGTCAAAAGACTTTCAGTGTTTGACCATCGATGTCTTCGGAGCATTGCCCGAGTCTGGTGGGAACACGGGATCAGCAATGCTGAAGTACGTCGAATGGTATTCGGAAGATATAATTCACCCTCGATAGATGAACTGACCACACTGCATAGGTTGCGGTGGCTTGGCCACGTGCTCTGTATGCCAGTCGACCGACTTCCTCGAAGGGTTCTCTTCGCACAACCACGTGAAGGGTGGAAACGAGCCAGAGGCGGTCAAACAACGACTTAGCAGCGAAGTATAAAAGCCATTACCAGCAAACTCAGCTGCGCTGGTCATTGCCATCTTCCTGGATGGGGACCCCGAGACGGGCCACATCAATGGTTAGAGACATTGTCAGGCATGGCCCAGTCGCGCCCTCAATGACACCCGTGCATCAAAGCTATTGCCTTCAATGCATAGCTCCCTTCCCAATTCCCCCAATTAACAGTCCACTGACAGTGCTGTGTTTACGCACCAATTTATCAGCTCCCGCCTCCAATGCGCAGCTACCTACCCCACCTCCCCAAATCATCGGCGAACGAAACTGTGGCAGCTACAACCACTGTACGACAAGTACGCAGTTCTTACAGCTGACAATGATGATGATGATGAGGCATCGATTTTCAACACCGGTGTGTTGTCGGTGACGGTGATCACCTAATGGCTCCAACATTACTTCGTTTCAGGGGGCCCTGGTAAACAATGGGTGGATTAAAAGTTGGGCAACGCTTTGTTTTCTACACAAGCTTCGTCCGTCCAAGTTGTAGGCAGACGGAGAATGAACAAGAACTCTTCCGGGTAGTACGATAGCTGAGTGTTGAATATCGGTTGAAAGTTTTTGTCGGTTAGTGTGGATGCCTAATTCTTACAGTTGATCAGTTGGGGGGATTTAAAAACATTCTGATCGGGTTTGGGTCCTTGATCTTCCGGTTCAGGGCGCCTCAATTGATGATTCAAAGTCACCGGTAAATTTTGTTGGTCTGTGTGGGTCTGTAAGTGCTGCGGCAATTTGGTTGTAGGTGGGATGGGATTGCAGTTCGGATCTAAGCTACCCCTGTTGATTACCCCTGTTCGCTGATAACCGCACACCACCACGTGTCGGCTCGTCTGATCTAAAACTGCTTTCCACGCGCTTATCAGTTCTACGTTGTCTATTCCGTTCACACTGAAATGCTCAAGACGCTTCCGCCGTTAGAGCGCGAACTTACTGACCAGAAGGTCCGGGGTCCGAACGCAACCTCTGCATCTCGACGGCCCCTGTCTGGGCTATGGCAACCTGACAGTATCTCGTGCTTCTTTTGGGTGGCATGACAGCTATGCACCGAAAGACTACTCTAGCTGAACGGTCATTATTGTTTAGACGTAATACACTACTCATAAGGTTGTTGAAAACTCTTCGACAGCCTTACACTCCGCTGTAAAGCGCTTCGTTCATCGATCTCTGCGGCGTGAATCTTAGTACTCACCTCAAAGCTTCAACATATCCTAAATCTATCTTGTGTCCCACGTCTAGTCTGTCCGTCATGACTGCCTTTAAGTAACACTCAACACTCATCTACGCTTCTCGGCGGCCTGTTTATTGTTCTCTTTTGCTCACCGAATCCAGTGTGAAGTACTCTAACAGTGTCTTGCATAGTCCTAGTTTAGTCGTTGCATTATATTTTGTAGACTAAGTCCGTGGTTCTATCCACCGGGAGGCGATCCTTCAATTGCACCAGTGCAGTGTTCCCCTTCTGGGGCGCTACTCGCATGTTAGCCGTGTTTAGGATCCTTCGAATGACTTCGGATACCCTTGGTTTATACGGAATAACAGCAGTCCAAATCCATTCCGCGTTAGGTTTCACCACAGCTATCAATACCTTCCTTAATTGACGCTTAATCCGACTAGCTGGGTATCCATTGTCTCGAAGTCTCCAGTTTTCGCCGCTGTCTGATCCACTCATGTACACAGGGCCCTTACTCTGCAGAACATACCGACGAACACCAAGTTAAGGTGGACAGACAAACAGGTGAAAATCTCCCCAGCATCAATTGGCTTCTGGTACGCTGAGGTTCTTAGCCCCCCCTTCAACCTTGTCCCATACAGTCTAGAAAGGTGGTGTGTCCGAATTTGACTCTATCTCCGTGCCAAATTTCATGTGAGGATTCAGGTAGATTCAGATAGTTGTAAAGTTCACTGCCCTCGTTTCGCTTAACGCAAAAGTATGTTGGGTGGGTGGGGGGAATCTGGCTAAAAATTTCTGCTCCACATCTTTCATAAAGATATTTGCCAAAACCGGGGATACTGGAGATCCCAATGTTAGTACTTATTCTTGAGCGTAAACAAAGGAGTGAGATTCAGACATGCCTTTATATCCTCCATTATTTCATCTACCGAAAGCTGTCTGATATTAAAAGTCGATCTAATATGCTAGTCGGAAGAGATCTTGTTGATCGGCCAAAATGGTAACCTAATCGTTTGACTTGAAGCTTTTGTGTCAAAAGCGAAACGTTACCCAGCTATAAACCCACCAATTGTTTACAAAATTTTCCTGGAACAATGACTTCTCAATGGTTCCAAACGTTTTCTAATTGATTCAATGTGATTTGTTAATCAACATTACACTGGTTCCGTCCGTTCAAAATCCGCGTCACGTTACGGCTTGACCATCTTGGGTTTAATCGAGCCCCTTTAAGTATCCGTTCTTTGTTTGGATCCGCTGTTTCATTTTGTAAACTGCGTATTCGTGTTGTTCCAATTCGGATATCTGGGGGGGGGGGTTGCCAAAACCCATAGTCTTGTTGTTGGGCTGAATCTCATGCCAATACTCTACCATCGTTCATGGTTAGGCGCAGCACCGGCCAATAGGCCCAACTGCTGACCGGTTCGTCATCAAAGCAAGTTCTAATTGGTCGAGAGTGTGGACCAAACAGCCAGTCCTATTCCACCACCCACTAAATGCCAGTTATCAGCGCTGTGTCCAAAAGGCGTTCGAATTTTTCAGACATTACTGCTACATACAACTTAAATACGGTACGGCATCTTGATTTGTTTTGGGTATTCAGTATACTCGAGAACATTGGTAGTTGTTCTGCTGAAAACGCTGAGTCGGGAGATCAGATCAACAACTGAGCTGAGGCATTACTGTTATTTCAGTTCGCGAGCGGGAACCCACAACGTTCAGAGAATTTCAACAAATTCAAGAACTATTGCAGGAGCAGCAAAAGCAGTTCGGAGAGACAACTGAAGCCCATTGAGTCATGACTCAGAGGCTAAATATCCAGACAACAGCGGTCAGTACAAGCGAGCCCAGTTTGTCTCTACTGCAACCGCGGCCTAAAGCACAGAGTCCACATTTGACCATTTTCTGGCCACACTACCAATTCATCATTCAGGTGATAAGAAGACATGTTTAAAATTGGTTTTCCCAATTTCCATGACGGACGAAAAATCAGACTCTCGCCGCGAAAACCGCACATCAGAGCTATAGCAGTACACAAACCTCACTTCTCTGAGGCTACCATATCATCTCAGCTTTCATGGAATAGTCAAACTCTACCACAAGTATTCAGTGATCAAACGCCCCCGTTCAACATCCGCCACTAGTGCGTCAAAATAGTCTTGACGAGTTTGTCGCGTTAGTGAGGAATACCAGCGTTTCAAGCTCAGCTCAGTGATGAAGAACCAGTTCAACTGCCTCATTTTCGTATCCGGTCTCCAGCCGTCCTAAGATGCAGACATCAGAACCTGGATACCGAATAGGACTAAGTAGCTTGCTGGCAGGACGGCACAGTCTCACCACCAAATACCACCGCACGACACGGTTATGATCCGTCATTTGCCTACCGCTCCTGAGAACGAGTGCGGTCGAAAACAGCAAACCTCCCAAAAAGTTGCTGAGATTGCCCTGAGTGGTAGTTAGCTCGCTAATATCGGTTTGAACATCAAAAATGTACTGGCTACAGTCGACGGGGCCACAAAGAGGATTTATATTGGTCTCAGAAGACACAGAAGACCACACAGCTCACCAATCCCGGTCTAACTCAGTGGGGGCGACATCGAAAGTTGACTTCACTTACCGGAGGAAGTTTGTGAAAGTGATTATGACCAATACCGCGGTTCGAGGCTCGATAAGGGGTTCCGACATTACGCAGCCCCGTGAACGAGCGTGGAAGCGGATTGACAGAACTCAGATCTTACCAACTACATATTGGGTCCGAAATGCTTCCGGATGTGAGATCGATTGTTCCATAAGCTTCAATGCCTCGACGGTCCAAGCCACATACCAACTGGTGTCACGCCCCAAGCTTCATTACATGGGGTCGGATTAGATCGGTACGTTGCAGAAAGAAAAACCAAGTACTGCCATCTGCAAACTCACATGCGCAGCACCCGGTGACCCTGCACGTTCTGCAGAATTCGCCCAATGAACTGCTGCAACACTATGCACACAAATTCGCTGACGGACTTTGACTATGCACAAGGTTAGAAGCTAGACCAATTCCTTAACCGAAACATTCACTGCGGTAAGCACCCATACCAAATGTTGATCAGGGACTAGACCGACTGGTGTTCTCCAACCGGCCAACTAATCTGCATAAGCCGCATTTGTTGTGACAATCAAGAGGGCCAACGGGGACATCTGCTTATTTGCAGGCCTCTTCGCCGGTTCCAGTGCTCTACTGGACATCCACCAGTACTTTCCATCGCTTCCAGATGACCTGTTCGAAAAAGTGAATCGGGTGAAACGGTTTGCGAAGAATGATTTGGCTGAGGGCTACCTGCAGACCGAAGCCGCAGAAAAATCTAGTTTTTGATCATCAATAAGCGCCTTGGTCTATTCCAGTTAATTCGATTACCGTTTGGTGTCAAGACAGCTCTAGCCATATTTCACCAAACCATGGGTGGGATGTTGACGGATGTCTTCCGTGTTGATGCACATTTGAAAGATCTAATAGTCATACAAACTACGGCAACGCCTCAGACCGTACTTAAGTGTCTTCAGAGAGCGCCGGGAAAAACGTACCGTCTTCGTACGGATGATAAAATGCCTCGGGTTCATCGATTATGAACACCGAAAACCCCCAAAATATCTACACATGCCGGTAACCTCAAATGTGGCATCCCTAAGCCCATTCCTTGGCCTCACTGATCACTAAAGTTCGTCTCTGACGGTCATTGATCGTCTTCTAGGCCAACTGAACCAGTTACTCAACGAGAAGCAGAAGTTGTTAAGCCCTTTCAATAACTTCGGCCTCGTTTGTTCGTCTGTTGGTTTTTGTTTTGTTTGGAACGTCGCGAGGTTTCGTGTGTAACTGTTCTGGTCTTCGTCTGACAGTATTGGTTCATATATTTATTATTATTATTCGTTGTCTTCATTGTGGTAGCACGTCTCCCTAAGCTCCAATCCACTCCTCGTTCTTGAGCTGGCCTGAGCACATCCTTGCAGTTCTCAATATGTAGAAAGCAGCAGCAGCTGATTGTGCCTTTTCCCAGTGGATAGTTTTCAGAGTTTATCCCACGGTCTTTATCGCCACTGTTGCGTAGAATTTCATGCATGAAATCAGGATTCTCGGTTGCTTCAAGATTTCCTTTTGGTTTTGAGGAGGCTTTTCGTTTGCGTCTTAACATCGTATCATATCATATCAACGACAGGAATACACCAGTAAAACACACTGCCGCTTAGCCTTCATACAACCCTGAGGGAAGAAAACCTTAGTAAAGAGTGTAGAAACCCTATGTCCTTAAGAGAAACGGTCAATAATAAGGTGCCATCAGGGGTCAGCTGAATAACTAGTAATGCCTTTATATTGAGCAACAAGCTTATGGCAGAAGTAATCTGGGGTAAAAATTACCCTTTACCAGCGTCCAGATGAAAGGAAACAGGCCGATTGCGCAAACTATTTCTATTAGTACAATAAGTAAATGGTTTCATTGTAGACGACAGCTAACAGTGTACTACCTTCCGCCCGATAAGATAGTACTCTTCCAAGGAGATCTTGCTGAATTATCATTATTCTAAACACCGCAAACTTCCTTGAGAAGCTAACTGCTTAATGTTGCCATCCGAACCGTGATCTGTCATTGGGAGTGTACTGGAATTACTGCAAACTCGTTGTTCGCACCAAAACGGTGCAGAATTATTGGGTACCATTTCAGAAAAGCCAAACATTCGCGAGGACCCTGGACACCAAACCTCCCAGGTAAAATCCATACTCAAAGAATTGCTGGAGCAAAATGTACCCCGAAAACAGTAAATCAGATCAACAGATACCACAAACATTGGACCTAATTCGGCGTGGAACAATGGGGTGTTCAGTTTTTCCCAACCAGTATGTTGTCAATACACAAAGAATGAAAAAACCTTCTCACTGATATTAAATGAAACACCTAGGCGTAGAAGCTGATCGTTTCAGTGGATATAAGCAACGGAACTCTACCAGCATGAAGAACATTCTGAAGCTGTTCCGATCCAAATTTGATAGTTCAAATTGACAGAAGGTACGAAACATGACGCACCTGCTCATGTGGGTTCAGTCGTTGTTCCTCGAAACAGAAACACTATAAATGAAGAGAGCAGGCACAATAAACTGATTGGGTTGTCAGAACAACATACTGGAAAGAGTAATGAAAGAATCAACTTCTTACGATGTCCGGACCTCTAAAAACATGTTGGTCCCCTTGTACATTGAAGTGTCGAGTGTCATGTTACAAAGTATGCTTGCAACGACAAGTACAGATAAATGGAAACTGCAGAAAAGAAGGGAGGTTTATATACGGCCCATCTATGGAAGAATTACTATTATCGCATCTGGACGCAACTGAAAGCAGATTTTCGGATCGACAACTGAATTTCTCACTAACAGAGCACAGTACTGTTTCTGACAGCTAGGGTTGGCTGACACCCTGTCAGTAGTGGCTGGACCACTGAGTGCGTGCGTATAGTTGTGATATGACAAGCGGCCTGCGCGCAGCAGGATATGCCACGTATGCCCCTTGGAATGTGTCGCCATTTGATTCGCACTTACAAGTAATCATTCAGTGTTTTTCCGCCATCGTCGTAACTTTTTCTCCCGGACTGGCTGTGATCACAAGATTTTACCTGGAATTTGTCTTTTCGTTCAAATCCGTCCCGTGGTACGAATCACCGAAATGCTAGAGATGATTGACGTCACCGGTTATTTATTAAACCTTTATCGAAGACGTATCTTTCCATACTGCATCTATTAATGTAAAGCGGATTTTTTTCAAAAAACTGACGATTTGCGACTGGTTCTACAAAAGAAGCCTCTTCGTAATACTTGAGAGGTAACGACCCAGGAATCAAGGTTGAACAGCTACCGTGATACCACTTTGACAGCTGTTCATTGTTACATCTGTTTCCGGTTCGATCGTGTGCTGAAGAACAATGAACGCGTGGAGGTCTCCTTACTTTCGTTCACTCAATATTACTGTGGTGATATTGAATGTTTGATTCTCAGTCAATCTCTACAGAATCCTATCCACCATTTTATACATTGCCCTGGGTGAATTTTTGGACGACTTCTCTACTTGTGCGTCATAATTCACTGGTAATCTTTGTATCACAGGAGACCTTAATAGGGTCATCCTTAAGCCTTTTCTTCTTTCGTGTCTCCGTGATCTGGCTCGTGAGCCAAATAGGAATGGGATCCGACCTGATCATATACTCACCAAATCTCCTGATTTGTATCGCATGTCTTCGAATCTTCGACCACCCAGCGTTCACGCACAAAATTGTCTCTAAACGCCGCATCGCCCCTAGGGGCGTCGCGTTGTTGAAAGCTCCAGTAGTAGCTCTTTTGCCCCCAGTTAAATTCATATCCTTCATATGGGACGCATCCTCATTCGACATGGATTTTTGCAACACCCCCAATCTACATTACCAATTTTTGCATTGGAAAGTCATTCTCCGCAACGGGTCGATTAGCTCCATGCATCTCTATGTATTCTAAAAACTACTTCATTTGCTCGAATGTCGTGCTCAGAAATTGAGTCAGACATAATTATTGCCTCTCACCGGTTTCTAAGCATTCGAGCATCAAAGGACCGATTGTTTTAGGCTTGTTCCAAAAGCTGGCGGAAAACATCACTTCACTGGCTTCATTGGAAATCGTGGAGATGGTATTACGTAATATTTCTGCCCACTTATCTTCCTTCTCATGCCCTTACAATTTCGCCTGTAAGGCAATTTGCTGTAGGCCGGGTGCTGCGGCTTCCCTTGCTCACTTCCCTGCTCGTCTTCGCACAAAGACAATCCTATTGTTACACGTTTCTCTTGAAATTTTTTCGGCGTTTCTCACTGTGGACAAACAACTTCTCCGTAAGTTTCGCCCTACTGGGCGCTTTGTTCACCCACTTGGCTGGATGATTGCCTATTTTTACTCACGTTACCAGTGCACAGGTTGCACGGCAATCCACTTGACACCTTCCATGAAATACTGACGTTCTTCAAAATGCAGTCTTACTTTTATCTTTACAGGCGTTATTTTGGTGTCTCCGAGCGGTTCCCATGGATGGACGTTTTAAATATACTGACGATTTTATTTTCAGCTGTTTCTTCCCAACCTGACATGCAGCATTTTGAGACATCTTTATCTGATCTACGTTCCTCCTAACCCAAAGTAACCTACAAATTTACCTTCCTGAATGCGTCGGAATGATATTTTCATGTTGTTACGTTGTTGTTTGTGAATGAAAGATCCTGCAAAGAATCCCCTTAAGTGTGTGTATATATTTCATAACTATAACTGGAAAAAACATGAGTTCATGTTTCGTCTTGTCTTGGACTGTCAACATTGAAACGATGGGTAGATTAATTTCCTGTGAACAGCTAAGCCGATTTAGTTGTTCTCGCAACTTTATGTTTTGTACTGTTATGTACCTCTGTCACGTTGTACTGTTATCATGTCATTTTCTGGGCCTACTTATAAAGGACTATGACGTGCTCAAACAAAGCCTGAAATTCATTTCCCGGATAAGTTTTATTTCCTCTTCCACAGTGACAATTAGCCTATTAAGTCCAAGTTTTTTTCGCCTATAGTGAATGATGTGTCTCACTCCCTCCGTATACAACTGTCATCAGTAACGTCTCGCAGGCAAACTAGGGACGCCTTCATGTAAACACATACTTCCCTTCCTGAGACTGCTAAGTCATTATGATCATGGTAATGTTCAGCCGTGATGACCGCGTACATGTTGTACAGTGGTGGCAGGGTTTATTTGTTTTTCGACCGTATTGGATAGCTCGCCGACAGTCACCGCCAACCTTAAGGTGATCGAAGTGTGTGGGTTTTAGGTAGACCTTTTCTAACCCATCCTTCCTCAGAGAAGAACGGGTTACTACTTCACAAACGCAGTGGAACGTAGGGTTGCAGATTGAATTTGAAGGCTCGCATATGTTGGGCAGTATTACTGTACCAGTATGAGCTTTCCACAGCCGACATTCTGTTTAGGGACCTTCCGCGTGTGACTGGACCTGCCTTAACTCGCGGACACGGAGAGTACACGCATCTTTCTGTTCTAATGCTACAGTGCGGGAACGTTTTGAGTCACACAAAGTTTCGAACGTACGAAGTGATACATCGACGGTCACGGCCAACAGTTTGGTGATCAGAGTGTGATTTTTCGGGTCAATTTTGTTGCAATTCTCCTAGAGACTGCCGTTTGCAATGGTGAGGGGCCTGATACTACCGGAAATAGGTCAATGAAATTCCTTAAACTGTGAGAGCAGTCTTGACAATGTGACTTGAAAAGTTTCCAATTAGTGACGAGTATTTTGATGAAATTCCAATAACGACTAGATGAACCTAAAAGAGAGCTGCTGTGAACGGGCGAAAATTTCCGTTTCCCAAAAATGAAATACAGTAGTCTTCCTACTTATGAGAATCCTAATTGCAGAACAAAAGAGATGGCACTTTACAGGGCAGATCTTTGTTGGGGTGGACCGATAATTCGGCGGCAAAACACCATATCTGTCACTAAATTTCTGTAGGACTGTTTGGTGGCAAGCAGCGTTTCACTACGGTTGTAGTGTGTGTTAGAGTTGTACGAGTGGCAAAGTTGAGGTATGCCAGATTGTGTTTGATAAGAAGGAATTCTTCCGCGATGACTGAGCTACTCACGTTTCATAGGTTAAACTGGTCAAGACATACTTTACATGCCGGAGGACCGTCTTCGTCGCAGAGCTCTTTTTCCCCAGCCCAGTACTGAGCGGAAGCAACCGAGAGGTGGGTGGGTTATGAGTTAGGTGCAAAGTACGAAAGTATTAACCAGAAAACTCACTCGGGTTGACAACTGCCGCCTCTCTAGATGAGGACCCCGAGACTCAAGTCATCAATATCCAACGACACTGACAGACATGGCTCAATCACGCAGTCAGTGTTGCTCGTGCATGAAATCTATCGCCTTCAATGCACATTCGTCTGCTTTCTTGTTTCTTCAAACAACTAGGCGGATTCAACACCAAGTGCTTGTCACCTTCTGAAATGCCTGGCTACATATCTCCCTTTATGGTGACCGTAACTGTAGCAGCTAGAACCAACGTGCCCTTAGTACATGGTCTATTGCTGCTAAACTGAACTGAAATGTGTTGGAGTTTATATCAGGTATTGCAACCTTATCCCCTCAACAACGTCAAAAAGGTAACATTTGATGAGGGGTCAAAAACTACAGAAGACCATAACCAAGTCGCTCGAAAGCTTTTACTTATGCAGGAGTCTGATACGCTCTTCCAGACAGCGTTCTTATGCCTGTTACCTCTAGGACGAAAGCCCACATCTCTTGCAATGGCAGTCATTAATGAGGATGATGAAATTGAAGGCTTTCGTTTAGTGGCATTATGTCACGCTCCCGGCGCGTGTGCTTCACAGCATTATTATCTGGGGGTTAAGGCAGTGTATCAATAGTTGATCGTAGACCTGCTCCTTCTCCGAACGGGGAGAAAGAGAAGACCTACGATAACCTAAAGCATCAGTTAGTGACTCAAAACACTCGGTGTTGTAAAAAGTACCATGGTGGGGTATAAGTCCCATAACCTAACTGACTCCATTGGAACCGAACTATAACAAGGAAGCACTCACCTGAATTTTGTTAAAATATTTTGATGCTTCTGTTGGTACGATACTGTAGGTGGCGATCCCAATAATTGGTCGATCTGTAGGATTTTCAGCAGAGTAAAAAGCCAGAGCTGTCTCGCCGGGGACAACAGTCAACTGAAACAAAGCATAACACGCGTGAACTTGGGAGGAGCTAGTGTCTTCATGCGGTCTTTTCAGTGCATTACAACGACACGGCAGCCTTCCCCAAACGAGAAAAGTTTCATTGGAAGAAATCCTTATAGTAATCGTTCACTGCAGCAAAACACGGGAATACAATACCACTCGAAACAACAAAATCATTAGGAGCAACAATCCCCGAAACAAGAAAAATTATGCGACATGATCATGGTAGGAATGGTGAAATTCCGTCACAGCAGAACCTGTCGTATCGTCAGTCCTGTGGCCCTTGTAACCTGGCCTCACTAGAGCAGCAGTTCGGTTTGCAAGTATCCAAGATTGCTGCCATTTGGAACAGATCCTGCCGGGAAACCAATCCGGTTCTGCACCAAACAGACCGGACATCTAGGTTAGATCGGTAACCGGGAAAATAACACAACTATGTACGGCGCTTGTTTTGAGCGAGGCAAGGCAAGCAGAAATTGTTGCATGTTTGACATGTACTGTCCGCTGGCTCCTAAAACCTTGCACACCTGAGCGATACACAGTCAGAAAAAAGAGTCACGACTAAGACTAGGGGGATAGGCTTGGTTCAAAAACTGCATATATTAGTCAAAAGCCCAGTACAAACGAGCAGGTCATCGTCCTATGTGTATTAGGGGTATGGTGAAAACGCGCCTGTTGGATGAACGGTGCACTTTAGTGGTACCCTACGTTGTTGTGAAACCACTGAGTTCGACCTTGACTTTGATTTTGTCAGCACTGGAAGACCACGATGATCACCATCGAACATCAGAGAGGTCCTGACTGCACCAGCTTCATGAAATGACCCGAAATTATTTGGTATTGCTATTGATACATGGGAGGTCTACACCTTCCTGAGTTGACCGTTCCTGGATTCCGTTCCGTCTCCCGTTCCAAAAAGGGCTATCATCATGTAACCTAAGTTAGTGTCAACGTGAGCCTCAAAAGAACCTTAACTGGATCTCCCGTTTATAATTTTCCTCAACTCACTGTGTCAGTTCGGAAGATATTCAAGATATGGAAGTATTTTTTGTCTTTGTACGCCAATATTTCCTGGACTATCTGGTTTCTTTCGTTGCATCTTTTAATCATACGCGCCTCCCAATGTAGCATCATCTCGTTAGGCAATCGTTTTCAAAAGAAGTCACAAAATCTAGCTGTATTTTCGACCTTCTGGCTAAAAATAACGGCCAATTGACTTTTCTTAACGATCTT
Organism: Opisthorchis felineus; assembly: GCA_004794785.1. NCBI lineage: Eukaryota > Metazoa > Platyhelminthes > Trematoda > Opisthorchiida > Opisthorchiidae > Opisthorchis > Opisthorchis felineus. The sequence continues at coordinate 167,627 of SJOL01004119.1, read as the reverse complement.
CGGTGGATAAGCTGATGCCACCCCATCCCTAAATTCGAGTGCCGTCAAATTGGGTGACGGCCCTTGTCGTAACAAAAGGCACATGTTTCGTAAAAATGACGTAGAAAGACGCTTCGGAAAGTAAAAAACCAAGACTAGACTATTCAGGTCATTTCCGACGGCGAGAAGGCTCGCAAAACAGGCAGGATACTTACCATCCTGGCTCTTCGAAAAATCATCCCCAGGGTGACCAGTCATCCGTCTTAACATGACATGTATGAGTCAAAGAAGAGCCGGTGCAGCCGGCTAGTGGAGGGAAAATTACTCCAGCTGCAGAAATTCATTCTCTAGCGTTCATGACAGAAATGTGAGGGAACCAACTAAAAGCGGTCGTTCCAAGGGAGGGTCGCTGCAGAGTTTTACTGCGTAATCCCGAGCTGAAGTTGCTTCCTTGCCGAGGTAGTCGGATACTGCGGTGATCCCAGAAGATATGATGAGTAAAACCCAGCTCCAAAAAGTCCAACGAAGAGCAGCGAATCCCACACTACGACTAAGCGAATTTCAAGGCGGTCTAGGAGTAAAGTCATACTTTCTGCTGTAACAAAATTGTGGGACAGTAAAGCGTTTTCAGGTGAAGCCAAACTGCTCCGAGGAAAGGCGGGTTAGAAAACGTCCACCTTCGGATTGTTCAGCTGTCGGTCGTGATCACCGGTGCACTATTTAATACACTCGAAATACATACGCCACACCATAGTGTATGATCCTCATAGGTATCCATTTACCCATGGTTGTTGGTTTTAGTGCTTGTTCAGTCATTAAACCTACGTGCTCAGTAGTGTGCAACAGGAACCTTGAAAGTGACTCCCGCGAGGGCTCACAACATTAGCTACAGCAAACACAAGAAATATTGGTAAACGCCAGTAATACTCACCTCATTTTGAACTGGCTTGAATCTCCACGCCATTTTCGAATGTGTGTCGGCGGAGAAATGGACTGTGATCTGCCGCTCTTTCACAGGTTTCATTGTTTTGATGATTTCTGTTTTAGCACGCGCGAATTCACTGTTAGTGCCGACCCCGACTTTCTGTCGTCGAAAAAAAAACAAAGGGAACACTAATCCAGACAAACCAAACTAAGACATTGGACACTTCAACAGCTATGCTAGATGCCAGGCACACTGACAATATAACCAAGTACCTAAATCATTGGGAGCATAAGGCTTGCCGATCCGTGCTTCCTAACATTCGTCTCTTCGTTCTTTAAAAAATAAACATTCCAGTCTTATAAAAGCGGAATAATTAGGCTGAAAGTCGATGAAGTACTAGGAGCAAAATAACTGTGGCATCCATCATATAGTGTGAAGGAAAGGGATGTGAGAATTTTGAGGATCTGGTCACTGTATGGTAAAATCATGAATATGTATGTTCAATGAAAAACGTCCAAAGGTTAGAAGCTGAAGTAAAATAATTTAAGCAGAAACAACAGTGCTAAGGTGGACGGCGTTTGCCCGGTTTGGTGCAGTCAAAAAGGTTGACTGGTCATGTGGTCCGCTACGTCCTATACTTACCTATATACAGCCACATCCAGAGCTAAGGGGCTGCAAGCACACGACGAAGTTTGCCCGCCGACGGGATATACGTCCTTGTTGGTGAGGCTTTGAGTCGAAACGAGCTTCTGAGTTTTGTCGATAAGCCAGTCACGGTGTAAAAGCTCACCAGCGGAAGAGATAAAAAGATCGAATCCCCATTGTGGGGATTCTGCTAATTACTGGCTTCCATACTCACATCTCCCTGTCGCAAAGTCCTCTTCCTGCCCTGATTAGTACACCTAAAAAATACATCGCTGGGCTCCATCTTTGATCTCAGTAGAGCTCATCAGCAGTATACATCCTTGGTAGTGTCCAGGTTGGAACCCCCGACACCTAACATGTGCAACGAGCGTGTTAATACCACTCCACCAACACAACCTGGATGCACCTGAATTATCTTGTCCAGCTTGCTACCAAATAATAGTGATTCCTTTCTAGAAAGAACAAACATGAGACCAATCACGGTTCTTCTTCGGTGATGAATGATCCTTCCTGAACGAAATTAGACCCTTTTGACCTTTTTAGTACCAAATCTCTGGAACATGTGCACAGATGGTCATAACGGGGACCGTAAGACAATTTGAATGCTTCCGTATGGAGTTCGAATCCCGTCTACAAAAATGGCAATCATGAGCTTATCAACTCGCTCAGTCTGAAACGTTGGCACTATACCTCAGTCATTACTAAACGTTCCCGACTTTGTTTACCCTGATGCGGACACTTAAATGTTAGCATCCACGACAGTACAAAAGTACACAGTTGTGTAGATAGACAAATGTGTAGATAGGTGAATTGATCACACTGCATAGGTTGCACTGGCTTGGCCACGTGCTCTGTATGCCAGTCGACCGACTTCCTCGAAGGGTTCTTTCCGCACAACCACGTAAAGGGTGGAAACGAGCCATGGGATGCCAAACAATCACTTGGCAGCGAAGTATGAAAGCCATTACCAGCAAACTCAGCTGCGCTAGTCATCGCCGTCTCCCTGGAAGGGGACCCAGAGACGAGACACATCAATGTTTAGAGACATTATCAGACGGCCCAGTCGAGCCCTCAATGACGCTCATGCATCCCAGCTATTGTCTTCAATGCATAGCTCCCCTCCCAATCTCCCCATTTAAAAGTCCACTGGCAACCCTGTATCTACGCATCAATTATATCAGCTCCCGCTTCCAATGCGCAACTACCTATCCCACCTCCCCAATTCATCGGTGAATGAAGCTGTGGCAGCTATAACCACTATACGGCAAGTAAGCGGTTCCTACAGCTGATACTGATGATGAGATAATTGTGCCACAGCCATCAGGACAACAAGCTCCGGGCAAAGAGTGGAGAAAGATTGAAGAACATGTGCAAAATGCTTGTCCCGAAAAAGCGCGATCGAGGACAAGATACAAGTGCCCTCAACTGGCAACGAAACAAACACATATGAGCATCGTATCGAAGCAAGACATCGTCAATTGTCAATCAAGCATCCTTAACTTGCTTTACCTAACACGAGTCCAGTGGGCCACGACAGACAAACTTTAGCTACCCGGTCCGTCCAAGAAGTGAAAGCGTGCTCGACACTGGTAATGGTTACTATTGTGTCTTGCGTAGGGGCGTGTGAGGGAAATCATGTGAAGCCTAGCCAGGGGAATACAAATATCCTAGAGTACTCAGTTTGACGGTGGCGCTTTCATTGCGTGGTCCGTCTCCCGAGAACTTTTCGCCAGTTGGTGTTGTAGTTCGGTATGATTGATTGCATAATATCACGTTGGTACGGTGCACTACTCAGTTTCTGTACAAGTGCAAGTGAGAGTACCATAAGCAGTAAGTTCTGATTGTCTAACCATCGCCTTCTAAAGAAAGCCTTGTTTTCCACTCCAAATCCTTGTTGGAAAAAGACTCACAGAGGACAAGCCCTGACAGGGTAATGATAGATGAAAGTAGCCACTTACAAGTACAGTGCTGTGGGAGCATCGCGCCTTTCTGGGCGCATGACATAGCACGTAACCGACCCCAGTTGCGGATTTGCTACTTCTAAGTAGGTCTACCTAGCTAACGCATCTGTCTTTGTGTGCTGGACTTGTATTGAGTGAGGTCCGCAAAAGATGTCAGATTAACCCGGTTGACGACCACTTACGCCAACACGAGGCTCAGCCGTCTTCGTGGTCTTAGGTGTAGGTAATTATTGGCCGCTTTCTCTAGGAATATGGAGCTTTGTGCAACAAGTCCTCATCCCTCACCCTTTACTAGGGTCTATGGCGGTGAAGCACAAATTCCCATTGGTGTGTATTAATGTCCGTGATGACGATGATGTTGATGGTTGCGATGGCCGAGAAGATGAGCAGATCCAGGACACCGTATTGTCTCACTTTATTGGTTCATACAAAAGCTTTTAATTCGTTTATCGTATACTACAAAAAAGGTCGGCAGGAACGCCTTAGAACTCTTGTGGCCGATAACGACACAACAGTATGGCGGCTTGCCCCTAGTCTGTATCCATGAAATCACTTTCCCTTAGTGGCTTTAGGGATAAATGATGAAGGAATTATTCATCAAAAGCTGTTCCCTTAACACTAGGCAAATATAGAGAAACGGGTTTCTTCGTAAAAGAGACTTTTAAATAAGATCATAACTGCAGCGCAAACGAGGAAAGTAAACCCAATCGATTAAAAGACTGTCCAAGTGTTGGGAACATGTAACATAAAGCCTTGGAATAAAATTGTAGTGAACAATAACTTTAATACGGTCGACCAGCGTGGTACTGCATATACAATGGATATGTGGAAATTCAAGTCCAGGTTAGAGCACACCAAATGGATGTCTTTCAATAAGGTGAAACTGCTCAGGTTTTTAACTGATTTCATCGATGTGATCAAAATTGTTGGATCGAAGGGAGACCTATGGGGGCTGTAGAGGTGAATCAGTCAGCTGAGGATATGGATCTTCAGGCAAAACAGACAACAGACATACTACGAAAATCAAATTCAAGCCAAGTGACACACTGCAATGGCTTCCGTCATCAACGAGGAAATTGTAAAAGGATAGCAGAAATACGCAGTCGCAATGCAATCAGTAGTCAGTAAGATCTGTTCGTTACGAAAAGGAATTTACTGTGTTGTCTGGGCTAGAAAAGCCAGCAACTTCCAAAGGTAAGCGGAAGCATCATAGAAGGTGTACGTTAAGGTGAAGACCATGTGAAAACGAGTCCCAGGAGATATCCACTTAGATCGATGCAATCCCACTAGCACGTCCTGGAGTTTCCTCCACCCATCTACAAGGCACTTACAGACTGCTTCATGATGAGACAAACATTTGATGCAGCGAAATGACCGACCACAGAAGATACAGTAAGGAGGACTCACGGAACAGTAAATTCTGTACAATGGGACACAAGCGTATCCAAATCCAACCATGGCTACCCCAAGCGCCATAGTGTAGTATAAACGGGTGCGCTTCTCGTATTGATCACCGACCGGTGAGTTAATAGGTGATCGCCTAGATGAGAAAGGAGCATAGCCCCTAATACTCGCAAGTCTACTCAACCGATGGAACAGCATAGTCTATAATGCTGCAGTCATTCTGGTCAAATAAGAAAAACCCTGAAAAGGAACAAAACCCAAAACTTTTAGCTCCAGTTAATAAGGTCAAAAAGTAAATTCACATAGGACTACGCCAAGTACTATTACTACCATCCGTATGGTATAGTAATTCCTCATCTGCTACTTGAAAATGCACGAACCCGTGAGACCTTAGCTGGGAGTTATCGGAGATTTGAATGTCCAATCTTTGGATCATTCACCCTTAAACACCAAGGTAATTGAGACAAAAAATTTCCTCTGAAGAGCTCATGCGTGTATGGTGCACGAAGCGTTAATACTGGTCCTGCCTCTGATAAGTGGCCCGCCGAATAAGTGCTCAAATTCTAGGCTGAATCATGATACACTCTGTCTCCATTTAAAATACCACTTACCTCGGTTCAAGATGCAATTCTGAATGTCACTAGGTCACTAAAATTTGCGGGGGGTTGCCTGACTAAACACAAACCAGGAGTGCTCCTAGTACCTTGCAAGGGCTTTCGAACCATCATATCGAAAATCTGGCCGGATGGCTTGAGGTATATATAAACAGTACGTAAACGAGACATTTAAAGCCTCCACTCTGATCAACTATTCAACCAAACCATCTCTGCTGTCGGACAGCATATAACAAAACTCCTTGACATAGCTACCCCAGCAAAGCTTAGTGCAACCTGCAAATTCACTGGGGCATATTCGTGAATCAGCAGGCGGAGGTCGTCCCCGATGTAAAAAAAAACCTATATGATAGAAGCAGTAGTGAGCCTGGTGGTGCGAATCTAGAGATGGACGAGTTAGACAAAAGAGTCCTCTCAATAGAACCAGTTTCACATTAGGCCATCGTGGGTTTCTTACTAGTAAACAATGAAACAGGTGACTATTACATACAATCTAGTACCGATCCACTATTTAAAAAGCCTTGAAAATGTGAGGACATATCGGGTCACCGAAAGGAGCAGCACTGAAGGAAGCCATCACTTTCAACTACCAATAAAAGTAGCCCTTCGTGACTAGGTTGTTTTGCCCCCGTCGACCGTCAGATACTGGAAGTATCCGCTGAGCAAAGTTACTCCGAGCAAATCGGCGGCCCTGCTAAGAGCAATGTAGGCTAACTCCCATGGATGGGTAAGTCTAGGGTAAACTTCTGTCTGAATTGGTCGCATCCAGTGCCACGGCCGACTGTCTCCTCTTCCCCTTCTGTTTGACTTTAGTGTTGATGTAGACTGAGAGTAATAATAATGACCATTCAGCTGTAACCCCTTTTGGTGCATGGCTCCCATGTCACCCGAAGGAAGCACGAAAGCTGAGATACTGTCAGGTTATTCAGGCTTAGACAGGAACATTCGAAACGCCGGAGTTGGGATCAAACCACGAACGTTCCGGTGAGTAATTCTGTGCCTTAACCAATGGGCTACCTCGAGCTCTGTACTGATATGTCTACAGAACATCTACATGCCTCTGACGTTTGTTGCGTCAAAAGCTTCTCTGTCCATTAGCCCGTAGACACCGAGCACGTGGACAACATGGTCCCAAAACGGATCATACCTCCAATTGTAAGCAATATTAAGTATACTGAATGACCTAACTGCATGATTTGGCAGACAATTCACATCTGCAAAGTGCATTGGGTTTCCGTAAGGTTCGTTGAGACTAAACTCACTAGTGTGACTAGCAAATCCAATTATCTGGGCAGTTGTGCCATTCTTTGTAGTGTATTGAAAGACGGCACTTTTTTCAGCACGGACGGTTGTATGCCGACCCACGGTTTCTGTGGTGTCAGTATAACATGGTTCTGTCCGCCAAAAGTAGCGGGCACGGCGCTGACAATAACTACGACCGCAAGATACAGATGTTGAGTAAACTGTGTCTGAATAGCGATTCCTCTAGACATTGGTGAGAACGCCGGTGAGAACAAACGGCTAACCAAACAGAGGCAGACTGGGTGGATTTTAAATGAATCGACCAGCGTTCAGGAGATACAAGAAGTGCCACGAAAAAATACTCTTGATTAATCTGCACTCTGAAGTTCAGTTTAGTTTATAGGCGATGGACGGTGATTCCAGCTGCCACACTTGCGGTCACCAGGACATGGGAAAGTAGGAGGGGTATAGCCGGGCATTTGAGGGGATGGCATAATCAGTTGGTTGGTAGTGATTAATTCTAGTGGTTTCAGGAAACCGGAAGTGGGCAGTTGTGCACTAAAGGCGGTGGCTTTGATGTACGAGCAACGCCGACTGCGTGATTGGGATATCTCCACCATTGATGGATAAAGTCCCGGAAGCATGAGGGTTGAGATACTGCTGGGTTGCCCAAGCCTAGACAGGAGCAGTCGAAATGCAGAGGTCGACTTCGAACCACAGACCTTCCGGTCTTCGCGCCTTAAACACTGAGCTATCCCGAACTTGATTGGCTGGTCTGCAACCAAAAGCACAGTTTCATCCCATTCGGTCGTGCAGCAGCACTTTACATTTTGCGGGTGTGACGTGCACAGTAAACCGTGCAGCAGAATTATTTACTTGCATCTACGAAGGATCCGAATCAAGGAGGATCATCCGCAAACTCAACGTCTGTGAACGGATGCCCTGGACGCATTTCTATCCCTGAAGTTTCGGAGGCAGGCAAAAAAGTTTCCAAGAGGACGTCAATAACAAAGCTGAAGAGAAGAGGTGAGAGAGGGCAGCCTTACAACAATTGAAGTGGTGACCTCAGAGGACAGCTTGCTGCATACCCTTACGAGCTCACATGAGTTCGCAAACCATGGCCCTGAATTTAGTAGGGACACCCGCGATCAACAGGCACTGCTATAATTTACGACGATCTGCAGTCAAAAGAGGCCTCCAGATGAAGAACACTGGGCGTTTGGAGGAGCGATGATGCTCGAGAACCTGTCTCAAAGTAAACATATGGTCAATGCATCTTCGGCCGGCTTGATTCTCAGGAATCTGGTCACCCGGTAACCGACTGGCTCGCGCAAAATAATACCGAAGGGCTCTCTGGATGTCACAGCTACAAGGCCGATACCCGGCGGTTTTCGGACGAAATTCTTACGCGCCTTTTAAAGATAGGAATCACCACCGAAGCGCCCATTCCACTGGCAATCTGTTTTCCTTCCAAATCTGTAATAAGGATGAGAATATCCAAAATCTACACCACTGACAATAAAACCAGCGTATAGCATTCGTGCTTCGTTGTCGTACCAACATGTCAATTTGTGTAAATAAAGCCGTACGATGGAAAGAAAAAACGGGACAGGGAAGAGGACCAAGGGTTAACTTACCATAAACATCTGAGGTACTCACACCTACAACACTCAGTCAGACTATCTGGATAGAAATTGTCAGCATGAATGCCACTGCCATCGATTAGCCAACATATTCTTCAGTGCCCCCTGATAAGCGCAAGGGGTCATGTGGACCCCATCCTGGAAGGCAAACAGCACCAACAGCATCCGAACTTCTCGTACCATCCTTCATTCCCTTCTGTCACGTTAAAATCTGCCCACCTCTAGCTTTCCACCACTCCGGATAATGCACGGAAAACAAAGCCCTTCTCGGCAGGACGTAACTCGGCATGCGTAGAACACGGCTCAGCTATCTTAGCTTGTAGTGCTGGATACATTTTCTGAGTGAAGCAGCATCTGCCTCAACAAAAACCCGTCTACTGATCAACTCAAACCAAATTCCAGCCGACTTCAGCAATAGTTCTGAGGTATCGTTGGTGGAAAACTTGAGGATGATTCAGATCCTCCGTCCGATGTAACTCAGTCTCAACGATACAACAGTACAGCCCACACTGCAGTCTGAAACCCGCATCCTTGGAGATCCAATGAGATGACTTTTTGGTGCCACAAGTGACGCAAGTTGGCAAATGCAACTCTGTCCTTTGACATCTGGCGTTTACCTAGTCTGTCACAGTACCGTCAGAAATACGATGCCAATATACGTAACATCTGGCGGAGTGGGAAAATGCGGTCCACAAAACCGCTAACAGGGTGAAATCACGTTTGGATTTCATAGGTCGTTTTCATGCGCGTTCATAAGACGACGCAACATAAGCAACAGAGTCTAGTTAAATTGGCGGCCAAGCTAATTAATCTAACAGCCACATTTGCTGAGAAACATCGTTTTCGAATATTTGTACCACAATGGACTCAGCCCAGTTGGCTGGGACGGTCTCTTTCACCCAGATGGAGGCAAGCAATTTAGACAAGCACCAATTAAGGATTTCACCTCCACCTTTGAACGACTCGGGTGAGGTTCATCAGGACGAGCAGCTTAGTGACGGTTGAGGAGCAAAAACATTTATTTATTCCCGAAGCCGTCGGGGGTTCCAAGTTCACCGTCCAGCGCAGCGTCGCAAGCAGGAAATCCGGATGAGCAACTGAGGGCGGTCAGTTAAGTTGCTGCTGTGTTCAGTATAACGATTCAGGAGTTTTTTGGAGATAAGCGAGACGCTTTTACCGTCAACTCTCACTCAGCGGGCCTGTTGCGCGAATCAGCTGGGATAGTTTACGCACCTTACTAGAGTTACTCGCCTACTCCAACCCATCAGCCTCCTCAACCTACTAAGCATCCCAATGCGAGAAGAAACATTTTTCACCCAAAGTTTGACAATTCTCTGAGTGGTCGTGTACTCCCGACCAGGAGGAATATGTGCCCGAACATACAGCCGCATTAGAGTGTTGCTCGAGGTCCACGGCTTGGACATAGTTGACTGCGTCGTTCCAAAAGCGGAACGACTAGAACCTTTCAGGTGTGCGGACAGTATTTTACAGTAAGAGACTGTCCGGAGGTCAGCCGCTCTCAATGACTGCGAATCATATTGACCGGATAGATGTGTCACGAGCGGGCTACGGACCAAACGAGGGCATCCCCTGATTGGCCAAAGTGTCGGCCAGTCAGGATTGAGTCCTTATTGCCAGACGCTTCTCGCTGCCTCAGGAAGATTCTAGTGCAACCCGGTGGAGAATCCGTCGATAACTCTACGACTATAGTTGTAATGATTTTTCTTTTTACTTTAAAAGTCGTGTCAACCTACCGTACCGTTTGGTATAATATGGTGGAGTGTATAGAAAGCCAAAGAAAGAGAAGCCGGATTCGCATTGCCGTCCACAAGACAGATAGCAAAAACCCAAACGCACGGTGCCATCTTCGAAACAGAAACTTTATGTAGTTTTGCGACTACAACAAAAGCGTTTCGTAGCTCGAATGAAGCCTACTGAATCTCTGATGCGGTGAATATGACAAAAACAAATGGGCATCCGAGAACTTCCACAGAAGCTGTTGAAATCCCGATAATTGAATTCACTTTCGACAATGAATCTGGAATCGATTTCGAAAATTAGTTTAAGAAATAGAAGTATGCCTTTCAACCTGACTCTGCTCAGTTTGATGACGCATGGAAATTTCGACAGTTGATGCAGAGACTGGTGAGGTGGTGAAATATATAACCATGGATATTGGATCCCCCCACACTCTCCGTAACCCTAGCATTGCAGAAGCCACCAAGACACTGACCCAAATACTCGGAAAACACAGTTGCTTGTGCAATATACCCCGTCATTTCCTCAAGGTTACCGAAAGATCCCAGAAGATCTCAGCACTCATGGCAATGTGGTCAGCAAAGAACATTAGCGCTTCGAGCTCCGTGAACTGGCGGCTGATCGGGTGGTTGGTCTTCGACCGCTACACAATAAAATATTAGGAAACGGCTTCCGACAACAAGTGAATGAAAGAAATATCTGGGTACTAAGAAGCTCGCCACTGAACGCCGGCACTACAGAAGCCTCGAGAGAGATGCAGAACTGGGTGGATAATCTTGATTCGTCTCCCGAAACTGTGTAAGAAATAACTCGCAAGGCGGAAGAACCACAAGATTACGGAAAAACCGTTGGTTTCATGATGAACAACACCGCCAAAAGCGATGGCAATACAAGTAAACAAAATGTCCTGCAAGCGCAACAAAACATGACACGAAAAAAAATTTTACAGTTGGAAAGCAAAGGCTAGCAAAAATAATGATCGCATTCGTAAACGAAAACCAGGCAACGCCTACTATTTTAAAAAAAAGTGTTTCACCCATTGACTCTAACAACACAGGTGACGTGCAATAAAATTGCACGTCATTCAAAAGTGAAAGGAGAAGAACACTGATAACACTGAGCTATGGTAGTTCTCCGGAGACGGTGGATTAGCATCCTTCTTACAGACTTGTAAGAGCCTGAAGGAAAGCTAATTGTCAGGCGTGCTCGCAATGTAGGGTGTTCGGAATCAAGCAGTCTACCAGAAGGAAGGGCAGTCATGAGCCCGGATAGATCTCGACCTCGGGTCAAAACTAGAGTCTGTAAGACACTCCAAACAGACACCGGCTTTGACGTCGAAGAGCATCAAGGTTGATTGAATGACAAAGTAATAATCGTTCAGCTGCAATAATCTTTCGGTGCCTAGCTGTCACCCGAAGGAAACGCGGGGGCTGAGATACTGCCAGGTTGCTCAAGCCTAGACAGGAACCGTCAATATGCTGAGGTTGGCTTCGAACCATGGACCTTCCGATCAGTGAGCTAGCACCCTAACCATTGAGCTATCTCAAGTCGGATTGAGCTGGACAACGGAATGGTGCGAAGAGACTGTTCACAGGAATCCAACCCATCAAAGCGCGTCCAGCTCTGAAGCTGAGTCTAACTCCCACACTATATATTCCACGATTCAGCACTTCTGGGTCGCCGAACATATGGACAGTGAAATGTGAAAGAACTGAGTTCGCCCTTGACGCTTTAGGATGCCTGACCACCCTCGAGTCTTGTATGCATGCCTCAGAAATACACCATACGTCAATTTTAAGGGAGAAGGCTGGTCACGCAGTCTAACATAGAGTAAGGACGCCGAATGCTCCTATGTAGAAAAGATCTCGTGGATTTAGCAGTGTTTTGTTTATTGTTAATGGGTGGCGCAGTGTATAAGGCACATCAGTCAGATAACCAATAATCAAATGACCTAGCAACGATTGCCTGCTTCCATCAACCAACAACGGTCTTTGATTGTGTGGATCGTTAGGCATTATGGAAGTGTTTATGGAGCAGTGTCTCTCATAAATTCTTGACCTTAAAGTGCTGTATGCCAACTCCAGTGGGTGCGCAAAGGTCTACAGGAAACCCTCATCTGAACTCACTAAACCAAAGGGTCAGGCAAGGCTGTCCTCTTTCACTTCTCCCCCTCAACTTCGTCACTGATATGCTCATGGAAGGCTCACTACCAGCCGCTAGTGCGTGGGGACAAAGTGTTCCCAGATATTGAGTGCGCAGACTACATAGCACTTCCCAAATCTGACGCCATCGTAACGCAACCAACATTAAATCATCTAAATAATTCAGTCTTGCCGTTTAGGATGCGCCTCAAGGCTGTATGGGCTCCATAGCTAACCTCATGGTTGTGGATGAGCCGAATATACAAGTTTGTCTGCCTGTATAGCTGTGCGCTCACGATGGTTTAACTAAAGACGATATTTTCACCGTGACTGGGAGGGTCAGAGCAGCTTTTGTGAACATGCATTACATCGGGTGCAGACGTTACGTCAATTTATATATCAGGGGGGCAATTTTACAGAGCTGCTGTGCGCTCTATGCTGTCATATGAGTCAGCGAACTGGCCGCTGTGCACAGAGGACTTGGAAATTTTTTAGTGTTTGACGAACAACGTCTTCGGAGCATTGTCCAAGTCTGGTGGAAACATTCGGTGGGCCAAATGGTTTTTGGAAGAACAACTCAGCCGCTACAGACGGACCTACCATACTCCGAAGATTACGCTGGCTTCGTCGTGCTCCGTATACCAGTAAACCGACTTCCTCGGAGAGCCCTTTTCGCACAACCAAATGGACAGTGGAACCGAGCTACGAGAGGTCAAGCAATGACTTGGCAATGCCAGCGAGGTTAGCTGCGATAATCGTTGCCGTCTCCCTGGACGAGGATCCCGAAACGGGACATGTCATTGTTTAGGGGCACCGGCGAACAATGACAAACCCGGTTGCGCACTCAAAGGTGCGTATTCATCCGAGCTGTCACCTTCAATGTATAGCTGATCCTTCCAATCTTTTCAATATAAAGTCACTCTTAGAATCGTCAATAAAATAGGCTACTGCCTCCAATCCGTAGCTACCTATCCCCATCCCCCCTATCATCGACGAAAAGTGTACATGTAAGAGTTTTCTACAGCCCATGACGAGGATGATGGAGGCACACTGGAATGCTTGTGGTAAACTAGCGCTAGGTTCCTTCCTCGTCCACCCTTTTCTCTTCCTCCACCTCAAGGCTTTAAACATAATTAAATAAAGTTTCCGCTTGTGGGCAGGGAGGCCTCAGTGTCAACAGTGATGCTGCTGATTCGGATGATGGTGAGACAGGGTTAAAGTTAGTAACCGTGGTGAAATCCATTGGGGTATCATCATCATTTTCATCAACAGCATAACATCAGTGTTCAACACTAATGCTTCCCTGCTGTACTGGAGCGGATAACAGCCATTTCCACGTTCACGGGCACTGAGATGTGACTGTTGATTTTGCGGTGGAATAGGTTGCACGACACAAATCAATTCTCTTTACGCTGAACACAAATGACAGGACTTATGGGACAAAATGTCGTGCTTGACTTGAACGGATTTAAAGCAGTACACCTTTCCAGATCGCTAAACTAATCGGGTATAATGAACGTTACTAGCAGTTGAATCCCTTCAAGTGTGGCCATCTGCTTTCAGGTTTGAAAGCACGACCGCGCCAGGGTCTCCGACAACCGCTTCACGGCGGACAGCACATCCATAAATGACGCACACAAAATGTAGTTTTGGTCTCGGCTACTGACGGTCGTGTGGGATTTCTTCTCAGTGAGAAATACACTAATATATTCTGCTTTCAGAGCAATGTGACTCACATCATCTTCTACGACTGCGGAATCCAGCAGTGATCTAATGAGTCCCCACAGCTTAAGGTTGAAGAGTTTTTAAACGCCCAGGCGAGGTGTGCGCATCTTTCGCGTCTTCAAGGCGTAACGGGAAGTAGCTAAGAATAATCACGTGATATGAATAAACATGGGTGTTCCTGAATGAGTGGCAGTCACTAATTGACCCGCGCCCTCTATGGCTAATGCTAAAAGATAAGGATAAGCGTTCAGCTGTAACACCCTTTCCGGGGCCAGCGACAATGTCACCCGAAGGAAGCACGAGGGCTGAGATATTGCCAGGTTGCCGAAGCCCAGACAGCAGAAGTCGGGATGCAGAGGTCGGATTCGAACCACGGACATTACGGTCAGTAAATTTGCGCTCTAACCACTCAGCCATCTGGCTGGTCGCAATGTAGTCTATACGTGTTGGACGTTGGCCCGTATGCTAGAGGGGCCCCATGTGGCCAAGGGGCTTCGGCTGTTTCAAAAGTTGGTATTGCACAGAAACAGTCTGTGATCAGCACATAACTGTAGTAGGTGTTCGCTATTATCCGGCTGTCTCGATTCCAGTTGTAAAAGACCACTCAATCGAGCCTTAGCGGTGCTGTCTACCTACTTGCGCATTCATAGTCCGGGCAACCACAATACTTGAGCTCTTAGCCCGTCATAATAAGGCGCTCAGAGTGTCGCAAAACCGGTCTTCGAGAATACAAGAGCAACAGTCTGTTGCGGCGTAAGCAGATACAACGAACAGGCAACGGTTATAGGCGCGTTTAAAGGATACTCTAACCCACGTTGTCAAGCGAACAGTATACAAGCGACTGATGACGAGCGCTCATTCAGGCTGGAACCCTTTAGCACGGTGATTAAAACGGTGATAACACCTGCAGAACAAGCCGCAGCTACTTCTGGATCACCAGAGGTAGGCAACCAGAAGCGATCAGAAACCGCTGGGGTGGTAATTTCAACAGCCGTACTTGGGTCTTGAATCTACGTTTCAGAGACAGCACATATCAATAAGAGGCGGGTCCAGCGACATGCAGGAGCGGTCTGTTGTCCGGTTTGTTGGAGGGTGTAAACCTTTTAGACTGTCAGGTGAACTGAGCGTAGAGGGTTACAGAATGATTTTGGCCGCGGCGGTCGAGTTAACCGTAGATATTGCAGCTGATGGTGTTGGGCGGCGAATGTATGTCAGTCCACAAACGTGGACCAATGGAAACACCGATAACGGGGTAAATAGGAGAAACGGAGCGAACGTGTAAAAGAGGAAGAAGGGAGGCGTAAGCAGTAGCCTTTTTTCGCTTACCCGCCTCTCCGTATGCAGCAAGTAAGGCGACCCGGCGGATGGTACCACGCAACGGCTGATGTGGCATGAAGTTATTTGTAAAACGGTTTACTATCGTACGTTTGTTGGGATACCGCCAGGGCGCTCAGGCCTATACAGGAGAATTATTCAGGTCCCCAACCGAAGTATTTGGCTCAAAAGCCTAACCGAGCGGTAGTGGTAGTCAGCGTAAGACCGTCAGAGTAGCCTACATTTTTGAGGAGCTTGTGTGCCACACAATCCAACCCCCAACTTACAGAACTAGGAGACTGTCTGTCAGATCCCTCTCAACTGCTAAATCCCTGGAATCTGTTACAGTTTGAACGCTTTGTTGCATACTCCTTGGTTTCTTCCTGAGTTTGCGTTGAGGCAAGCAATTTCCATATGTGCTGCAATTTGGTAATAATAATAATGTTTATTCCTACCTAGTAGGTGGCATACTGTCAGGCATGATCATACTGTGACAGTCAGAATAAAAGCTCGACTGTCGGGATCAACCGTTACTGGGACATTTTGCAGAAAATGAAAAATTTCAGAAGCATTGGGCATTATCCGTTGTAGACTTCGTCGCGCTTAACCGGCATGTGCAGGAAAGCACATTA
Source organism: Opisthorchis felineus (assembly GCA_004794785.1). NCBI lineage: Eukaryota > Metazoa > Platyhelminthes > Trematoda > Opisthorchiida > Opisthorchiidae > Opisthorchis > Opisthorchis felineus. The sequence continues at coordinate 151,644 of SJOL01004119.1, read as the reverse complement.
ACTAGGACTTTATCCGTACTTTTGGGATCATATAAGCTGAGATAAATCAAATTGTTAAGATTTGAAGGTGGCGTGCAGGAACAAAACGAGGGAAGGTTAATCAAGAGGCACCCTGCTTGACACACGATAGGAGAACTTCAAATTGCGAAAAATGAAAAACTATAACGACGGATCTGTGGAAGCTTCAGAATTATAACAATCTGGCTGGTCAATATGAACTAAACCCTAAAACCACAGATTGGTTCTCTCGGCCTTGGACCGTTGGGCTTATGGCCAGATTCACGAAAAGCGTAGGTGGGGATGATAAAGTGGAGGAATCGGCAATACGGATAAATGGTAGCAGGAATCTCAGAATCACGGTGTAGAGTGAGATTGTAGTGACTTATTGGTGCCGCTCTCTGGCGTAAAAGTTCCTTGCGAGAGGGAGGTTGTGCCTATGTACAGGACGGAACGCAAAAAGCACCGAAAATGAGGGACTTTGTGAGGAGCACAGTATGAATGTCAACGAGATATTTAGATCCGAACGGACGGCTCAGCGGATTAGAATGAACGCGTACCGGAGTTGGCTCGGGCCAGGTAAATGGTTTTTTCGTAGTTTCAGGTAAGGGAACGAGTGAGCGAGAGGGCACAGTGAAAAGTAGGAAGTGAAAAGTTGCGGGTATTCTATCAGACTAGGCATGGTAGTGCCTTGCTATCATTGCACTGACATACTTCGGTTTCTTTACAGCCCCGTGACGAACGTCATGTTTGAGATTCTTGGGCTGGGATGTGTGATCAGATGATCAGCGGTTTTTTTTGGGCTGGCCAAAGGAATCCGCAGAGGTAGAAAAAAGCCAATGTATGATCACAGGCAGTTTCTAGTCCGGATGGGGATCACTTCAGGTGGAGTGAGAACCGGCCACACACGGCGTCTGAATCAGGCACTGCCGAAGGACGAAGTTTAGAAAGAAGAGAGAATGGAATGAGATCAGTAAAGCATGGTGAAAGTTAGGGAGCATCAGATAGGATAAAGTACATAAATAGGGAAAAACTGAACGTTTACTGCAATTAGGTTGGTGACAACAAGTGATTGAGTGAGACAGGATAGGGGTAGATATACACTTAATAATAATAATGACATAGGTTTACTCACACGGATATCTCCCTAACCGTTCTTGAGTGATGAAAATGCCCGTGTTTATGGACAGCTTAAGCCAAGCCAAGGACGAGGGACTCACATCAGATGACATATTTTTCTACTTCTCAAAAGCACTCGATCGAGTCCCACACGTCCCGCTTATAGACGGTTTCCAGCGATCTGTTGTACCACGTCGAGTTACGCGCAAAACCCCGAAAGCCAAATCGCTCAAATGGAGGTCTATCAACAAATGCGGTACTATAAATACAATAATAAAATACTAAAACTGTACAAACCTCAAATCGTGGGACTACGCCGGCTTCTATATACCAGTTTAGGAACTGATAATTCCTAACGGATCCCAAAGTCCACACCGACTAAAAGCCACGTGTTTACAAGATAGCGAAACCACGTGTCGGCTTAAACAACACGTGCGATGACAAGGTCAAAGAACGGTTTACGTTCAGGTCAACGACAAGAATGCTGGTATAGGCGCAAAACCGAAATAACAAAAGGAGGAATACCGTTGTACAAAATAAGGATAGAAGAAAAGAATCAACACCGCTGCTCCGCAAACGCGATTGTTATGGGGCTCAAGAAAAAATCCTACTCTGGATCAAGGCATTCCTATCAGACAGAACATTCCGAGTGAAAGTAGGCTCGACCTACTCTTCTCCA
>SJOL01004119.1:79276-148675 GCA_004794785.1 Opisthorchis felineus | reverse complement strand
TTTTCTCATTTCGTGTAGTAGCTGCATGGAATAACTTTCCGCCATCAGTTGTCCACGCTCCTTCTAGAACCCATTTCAAAGCACTACTAGACACTTTTCTATGCGAGTCCTCGTGCTGGCAAACATACTGCCCCGCGCTGAGAACTTAAAGAGCAGTGCTACACCCTTTTGTCGCCTGTACCTTTCAGGTGCACGACAGCCGCTGAACGACAAGACAAAACCGACCCGGGAAACTTGGGCAAAATCCTCGATCCTGTGTATCAATCCGTGAATCCGTGAATTCCCAACTTGTAGGGAACATGTTTATTGAGGCATGAACTGGTCTTTCCAAATTGAACGTGGCGGGCAACAGCATAACGGGGAGGAAGGTACAACCAAAGGGACATGCTTAATACGTGAAAGGTCAACGTAGTTGTGGGAACCGATATAAAACTAGGTCATTGTCATGAGGTACGAGTAGTTGAGTGATGAAGCCGGCTGAACTAAAACTGAAAACCATTGCTGGCTGTGAGTGACCTTGGTCGGTTGGGTAAATGGCCAGGGTCACAAAAAGTAAAAATGGGTTTGGAGATGGAAGTGTTCGAAGTGGCCTACCGATCAAAGACTGGCTAAGCTTGCCAATATATGCTATTTTAGTACCAGAGACATAGAACAAATCGGTATAAGTGTTCAGAGGGGTGGTGTGGTGAGGGAAATCAAGCACAGACTGACGGGACTAGAACTTCCTAGATTTTAGGCTATATTTTCTGGAAGTTATTACATGAGCTGGACAGTGCCATGATCTAAGAGGGAAAGTGAATGTAAGAGAACTGACCACCTCGAAGCACTGCCAGCGGCTTCAGTCAACATGTGGTGTATGGCGAGAAGCTCTAAAGGCGCTAGCCTTTTATGCTGGTAGTGGAGGGTTGCGAATCTCATTGTATATATATTATTTTTGTGTCCGCTCTTGAGAGCAGTAGTTAGGCAAGTGTTTTGCTTGGTTTACGAGGTGGGCTTTTGTGCCGTGCAACCCCAATTATGACGAAGGCAGCTGCAGCGTTGCACACCGGTGGAAGCTGTGGGCATCGCAGAGTATTTTCAGTCGATCTCATATGTTTTTCAAAAAGTTTTTTGACAGACGAAAGGTCAGTATTTCTCACCATCTGTAGTTAATGGCGTTACCAGATGAGTGACAACCGGGACGAGTCCAACACCAGCAGCAACAAACAGAAAATAACAAAGCTCTTTTATGGATTTCATGAATTTAGGACCAGACTCAACCACCGGCGATGGGCGATGCACCCGTGCTACTGGAGGGGTTGCGGGTATACGAACGCACCATGGTGCAACGTAACTGAGCGACCCTCCCTGTAGGGCGTACCTGACCACCACACGATGTTTTCATCCCTCGTGCATGCTACCAAACCTGCAAGGTGGACAGCCACAAAGCAGGCATAAATGTGGCTTGTACATCATTTAATTACTCCGGCTACCAGAATTTTTTTCCGGTCGGGGGAAAGTTAGGCCAGTAAAACAGCTCAGTCAATTCGGACAAGCAAACTGACGCTGGTAAAGCCAGGTCGCGGAGATGGCAAGTGAAATAACAGCTACCAATGGGACGACGGGAATGAAATGGTGATATTCAAAATCAGTGCAGTATGGCTAAGCGGAACCATGAGCTACCATGCCGAGCAGAGGCGTACCGCAATGTTGTATGTGTGAGTGCTTAGTGGGCTGTGGAGCACATCATCAGATGGACTTTATATAATTTTGGCGTATAATGCTCTCTTGTAATGAAAAAAGCTGACTTTGGTTTGGTTTGTGTTAGTTAGAGCTAGGCTAACCAGGGCACCAAGCATTCGACAGGGCTGATAAAGTAATCCAAGGTAGGGACTTGGCTGAAACGCGGTATAAGTTGTCTAGGAAAAACAACCAGGCCAGTAACACAACAAATTCAGATCAAGCAGGCATTTAACAAACTACACTGGCTTGATTCAAGTTAGGGGGCGCAGGATATAATAACGGGATATTTAACTTGTCCACTAACCGCATCGTCGCTATACTCAAATGTACATTTTACCCAACTCATCAGGACGGGTTAGCGTTGCAGCCCATACAGCCTTGAGGCGCATCCTAAACGGCAAGACTGAATTATTTAGATGATTCAATGTTGGTCGCGTTACGATGGCGTCAAATTTGGGAAGTGCTATGTAGTCTGCGCACTCAATATCTGGGAACACTTTGTCCCCACGCACTAGCGGCTGGTAGTGAGCCTTCCATGAGCATATCAGTGACGAAGTTGAGGGGGAGAAGTGAAAGAGGACAGCCTTGCCTGACCCTTTGGTTTAGTGAGTTCAGATGAGGGTTTCCTGTAGACCTTTGCGCACCCACTGGAGTTGGCATACAGCGCTTTAAGGTCAAGAATTTATGAGAGACACTGCTCCATAAACACTTCCATAATGCCTAACGATCCACACAATCAAAGACCGTTGTTGGTTGATGGAAGCAGGCAATCGTTGCTAGGTCATTTGATTATTGGTTATCTGACTGATGTGCCTTATACACTGCGCCACCCATTAACAATAAACAAAACACTGCTAAATCCACGAGATCTTTTCTACATAGGAGCATTCGGCGTCCTTACTCTATGTTAGACTGCGTGACCAGCCTTCTCCCTTAATATTGACGTATGGTGTATTTCTGAGGCATGCATACAAGACTCGAGGGTGGTCAGGCATCCTAAAGCGTCAAGGGCGAACTCAGTTCTTTCACATTTCACTGTCCATATGTTCGGCGACCCAGAAGTGCTGAATCGTGGAATATATAGTGTGGGAGTTAGACTCAGCTTCAGAGCTGGACGCGCTTTGATGGGTTGGATTCCTGTGAACAGTCTCTTCGCACCATTCCGTTGTCCAGCTCAATCCGACTTGAGATAGCTCAATGGTTAGGGTGCTAGCTCACTGATCGGAAGGTCCATGGTTCGAAGCCAACCTCAGCATATTGACGGTTCCTGTCTAGGCTTGAGCAACCTGGCAGTATCTCAGCCCCCGCGTTTCCTTCGGGTGACAGCTAGGCACCGAAAGATTATTGCAGCTGAACGATTATTACTTTGTCATTCAATCAACCTTGATGCTCTTCGACGTCAAAGCCGGTGTCTGTTTGGAGTGTCTTACAGACTCTAGTTTTGACCCGAGGTCGAGATCTATCCGGGCTCATGACTGCCCTTCCTTCTGGTACACTGCTTGATTCCGAACACCCTACATTGCGAGCACGCCTGACAATTAGCTTTCCTTCAGGCTCTTACAAGTCTGTAAGAAGGATGCTAATCCACCGTCTCCGGAGAACTACCATAGCTCAGCGGTGTCAGTCTAAGATAGCTCAACTGGTCTCTGCAGTAAGCCAACACTTTCTGTTAAAGAGCACGAGGTATTAGCATGGCAAAGCATAAGTGGTGCTTTGTGCTCTGATAGTTTATTAGGGCGCGCACTTACTGGTCGGGAAGTCCGCGGGGTGACCCCAATTTCGGCATCTCGACTGCTGTTGTCTAGACTCAGCCCTCGTACCTCCTTGGGGTGGAATGGCATCTAGGCTAGGGCGCTTTTCTGCTGGCGTTCAAAGCTGTCTACTCATCCCCTCTGATAAGATCAAATGACCACCGGATATCGTCGAGATCGCTTGTCCCGATTATTGACAGGAAATCCATGCCAGCAGGCAGCGAGTGGGACGGCGCACGCGGATCCCTCATGCACCAAATATTGAAGAGTCTAAGGAAAGACCGATATCCTTTGTGGACTTCGAAAGCTCAGGGGGCGGAGAAGGTGTTCGTCACCGGAAACAGCAGTGTCCTATATCACTCCATATGCCATTTGATCGACTTCCTCGCAGAGCCCATTTCGCTCAACCGCCCGAAGAGTGGAAGCGAGCCAGGGGAGTTCAAACGATGACTTGGCAACGAAGTACGAAAGCCATTACCAGCAAGCTCAGCTGCGCTGGTCATTACCGTCTCCCTGGATGGGGACCCCAAGACGGGGCACATCAATGGTTGGAGACATTGTTAGACACGGCCCAGTCACGCCCTCAAGGGCACTCATTCATCCGAGCTGTTTCCTTCAATACATAGCTCTCCTCCCGATCTCCCCAATGAAAACTCCACTGACACCACTGTACTTACGCATCGATTATATCAGCTACTGCCTCCAATGCTTAGCTGTCTACCAAACCTCCCCAAATATTCGGTGAACGAAACAGTGGCAGCCGTAACCACTGTACGGCAAGTACGCGGTTTTTATAACTGATAATAATAATGATGTTGATGATGATGATCGAAGTGGTCGTGCCACTTTGGTGCTTGATGATTTCGCTCACCGGCGGTTTCCGGGATCCCGTCGCACGGATCGTCGGAAATAATCTGGTATTCTGGTTTTCCATTTCCCTAACCTTCCGAGCAACCGGACTTCGCGGTCGGTGCACACGTTAGTTTTCACTTGATATTTCGTCGCGCCGAATTTTGTTTGGGATTGTCGGGGACACTTCTATGAGATTCAAGCAATGCCACTGTTCTGTCTGATATCTAGTGCTTGAGTCCACTTGGCGGTGCCGTGCTACGGGAAAAACTTCTGGTACTGTGCGAAAGTGTGGTGATATCGTTGCAGCACGAACCGACATCCGACAGTGGAGCAGTTGGAAGAGTCCACAAGACGTTTCTGGTAACATTATTTAACTTTGGGATCTGCCAGCCTCTCAGTTTCCAGGCGACTCTTCTGCCCACTATGCGGCCCTGGAAAGGGAAGAGAAAAGCGACTCCGATCAATTGCATGATCAGAATCCACACAAGTGTTCTAAATGAGCGACAGCAAATTATTGATCCGCGCTATCGTTTCGTGGCTGGATCCGGGGTGCGCCTTTGAAGGACACCATGTGGCCAGACGACTTCGGTTATCTCGGGAGTTAGTACTGCATAAAAACAGTCTGCGGTCAGCACATAGCCAAAGCAGTTATTCATCATTGTCCGCACATACCGAGTCCAGTCTGAGTTGATCACCCAATTGAGTCTCAGCCGCACTAAGTTTACCCACTTGTGCATTCAGATCTCCTGCAACCACAATGATAGGTTGGCTTTTAGCCTGAAGTAACAGGGCATTCAAAGCGTGCTGAAACCCGTCTTTTGATGGTTTCAAAGTTACAGTAGGTTGGGGTGTTATCAGACACGACAAACAGATGGAGGTGACTCTCCCGCTTGAGACACATTTACATACGTTGCCAGACGAACCACACAGTGGCGACTACTACCGGGCATTTAGTCAAGCAAGGATCGTTCCGCTCGGTAGCTGAGTACGGTGCCGAACTCTGCACATCCCGCCGCAGTGGCCTTTTGATCGCCAGAGGTACACAGCCGGAAGCGATTGGAGAGTGATGGAGCGGTTAGCTCAACCATTGCGCTTGCGCACATCAATGTCAGGCGAGTCCAGTATGAGAGCAAGAGCGGCTTGTTCTCCTGCTTGCTTCAGAGTGCGAACGTTAAAAGTGGTTAGATATACCGGGTATCGAGGCTTGAAGGTCGATTTCGAAGTGGCTGAGGCTGTCGGCACCGGATGGCGCGCGGATGTTGCGGCCAGAACCGATGCAAAACGAATGGGGGTAGTCCTAACGGATGTGCCTACATGGAGGAAGTTAATAATGAGGTGGAGGGGAGGGGGAGAAAAAGTGTGGTAAAGAGAAAGAAGGGAGGCGTCATCAGTAGCCTGTTTTCGCTTACCCACCCTGCTGTATGCAGCAATTAAGGCGACCCGAACGATGACACCACGCGACGGCCGATGTGGCGTGACAGTATTTTTAGTTGTACGAATCACGGTTGTACGTGGACCGGTATACTGTCAAGTCGCCCCCACCTAGACAGGAGGACGAATAAGGTCCTCTACCAAGGCCTTTGGCTCAAAATCGTGACTGCAAGGCTGCGGCGCTTGGTGGAAGTGTCAGTGCATCCTCTTTTTTAAAGAACAAATCACTACGCATGTTCTAACCCGCATCCTGGAGGACCAGGAGACTGTGCTGGCCAGACCTCTACCCATTAATCTACCTGGCACGAGAGACTACAATATCTCACGGTCACCCCTACTATAGCTCAATGGGTCAAGGAGGTACACAAACCGTCACCCAACTGTTTGGTCGAATCTCTTAGCGATGTTCGAAGGGTTTATTTTCTTCAGTGAAGGTTGCAACGACGATTAGGTTTCCCGGGCTCTTGTTGCGAGCGAAGAATTCCTTCATTTAAAACATGCTCCAGAGTGCTGTGCCTACCGTATGTGTAATAGTCTGTACTACGTCGGTACTCCATTGGAAGGAGACACAAACATGTAGGACGTACGCCGTGTGCAATTTATATTTCGTTCCTCCTGATTTTTCTTAAAGAAAGTTTCCGTAGATTTGAACGTTTTCGAATATGGGGCTAACACGGGCACTGTAGGTCAGATGGAACGTTTGAGGTTATAGTTTGGTCACTCTTGCGAGACAGACTGTGGAAGCTGCCCCGATTTTCGTATCCCCCGTGTTCTTGGGTGGTAGCGACCTCAAGATCTTTCCCAGAGGATTAATCACTCGAGACGGACCTCTTTGCGAGCGGTGCCTCCAATAAGAAGCATGACGGACTTCTCATAGGTGATAGGTAGCTTACACTCCATCGTCCACATGTGAAGTACATTCAATGCTCGCAGAGGAAGTGTCGACATCGTCATCACTATGACTCACAAACCCTAATTCTAATTCGTCAACGTATAGCAGAGACTCCCCTCCCTACGTCTTTGGGGCGTCAATAATGACCATAGCTGGAGTACTTTAATCGCCGTTGGCAGTCCGCCAGTGAGGCATACTGGCGTTTAAGTGGCAAGTTGAGCTGCTTGTAAAGTCTGGCAGTTGACTTACAGGTGTTAGTATAGCATTCAGCCATTGAGGAGAGGTTTTCTTGCTCGATTGGACACCCGCAAACAGCGTCAAATACAGTCCTAGTCACTTAAAATCTCAGTACATAAGTAACTCGTCTCATTTCGTCTGAGATCGACTTGGTGGACGATTATCTTGGGCTAAAAATGTAATATTGATGAGAATCTGTTTATTTCTGTCTTAAGAAGGTTGCAGACATCATGCTGTTGGCCTTTTTTTAGGAACATAGGGATTTTAGCAATAAGTCCGTCTCCCGTCCTTCCACTCTTTACTCCTTCCATAGTTGTATGAAAAGTATTTTGCACAGCTAAGGTAGTGCCGTCGATAGTATTGATGGACTTGCGACATCTCTGGTGTCGATACGACATCACTTTGCCCGTCATGGGTTTAGTGTACAATGCTGCAGTTCATCATGTACGGACCAGAAACCTGGTCACAGTGAACTGTAGATTTTGAGAGCCTTCGCAGTTTGACTGTCGATGTGTCCGGAGTATTGTTTGAATCTTTCAGGAACTTATGATCAGCTATACTGGCGTACGTAGAGTGACAGGGAAGCATCAGTGTTAAACGCTGATGTTATGTTGTCGGTGTGGTGATGATGGTGATGAGTGGCCTTCACATCCAATAAACGAGCCAATAACACTCCATAGATTTCGCTTGTTTGGGAATGTGCTTCGAATGTCTGCAGACTGACTTAATATGAGAGCCCTTCTCCTCTAGACATGTGCTGCTCGGAAGCTTGCTAAGGGGGCTCAGCTAATGACCTGGTGACGGAGACCGAAGTCCAGCGAACTCAGTCGTATTGGCATCAGTGATCTTTCTTTTTTGAGGTATTTAGACGGGGCATGTCGATGTTGAGAGACAATGAAATGTGTATCGTAGTCACTCAGACGGTGGTTTTTGTATATTCAGCCTCTTGCCTTCGATGTATAGCTTACACCCGTGTCAAAAAGCTCCAACACTGCTATCCGATTGACAGCCTCCTGCCTCCACTGCGAACATCTACCCATAATCGGTGAACGGAACTGTGGCATTTGGGACCAACGTATTAACCATACACAGTTTAAAGCTGCTGCTACCGATGATGGTGACACTTAATCACCATATATGCTTCCTTCGGGTGACATGGTAGTTAGGCACCGGAAGGCTCTACAACCGAACCACGACGATCTGTGCCGTACGTCATCGATCATGAACAGTTTCAGTACGTGGGATTCATGCAGCTTGCTTATGCTTCAGCATGAAATAGCCCGTAACAAAACAATGTAAGTACGGCCTCAGCACGGTTCTCGTCGGCTGTCATCACCATCATCTGTAAGATCCGCGTACTTGCCGTACAGTGGTTCTAGCTGCCACAGTTTCGTTCCCACCAGACTCGGATAGTGCTCCGAATACATCGATTATCAAACACTGAAAGTCTTTCGACGTCCTCAGCGCGCAGTGGCCAGGTTTCTGGCCCGTGTAATAATATGGAGCGCACCTCAACATTGCAAACTCGACCCTTGACGGATAAGCTGATGACTAGCCTACGCCGCAGTAGTACTTTACACTTTGCAGGTGTGAAGTGCATGCCAAACCGTGAAGCAGTGTTATTTGGATTATGTAATAATGTTCGTCAGATCCAAGAAGAGCTATGTCGTCTGCGTACTAGATATTTGTGAGCGAACCTCTCGGGAGCACTTCGACCCCACAGACATCAGAAACTGGTATCAATGACAGGGTTGAAGGGGAAAGGCGAAAGAGGACAGCCTTGCCTGACACCACTTGATGTGGTGAACTCAGGCGAGAGCTTCCCGTAGATCTTCACAAGTCCGCTGGAGTTGGTGTACAGCGCCTTAAGGAGGGTCAAAAACTTTGCTCCATAGACACTGCCATAGTGCCTGACGGTCCACAGAGTCAAAGACAGTTTTTAAGTCGTTTACTGTAGCGCCTATCAAACCGCAGTACCGCAGTTTCAGTTTTCACATAAGTGAACTGTATTTTGTCCAGATATTTGTTTGCAAGCACAACAAATGCCAGGGGTATATTGCACCCTCTGGTTTGCTGTACAGAGATAATAGCCTTGTGATGGCGTTGTCCCAGGTTTCAGTCAGAAGCATATTAATAGACAACTTATCTTACGTAGTTCGTCGAGAGTCAGAGGTTATATTCTTCCAGGGCGTCAAGTGAAGTGAGACGATTTCGGACACAGAATATCATTGATTCCACCATTTTCTGCATTGGGAGGAGTCGGGTCAGCGATTTGACCATCACAAAGTGAATTGTAGCATACTAGTGTATCAGTGATTCCCTGCGTGTAGACACGGTGGGATGGAAGATGGGATTGAAAGTTAGGCCTTATTTTTTTAGAAGGGCAACACTGGTAAAAATATGGAAAAGAACTGAACTACTGTCGTGGGCTTGTTCACTAAGCCGGTCGTTTTTGGTTACCGACAATGCAGTGCTGATTGAAGTGTCACCAGCACGTCGGTTTGTAGCGGAGCGAAGTGGTGCGGTGCGTCTTGCTTGTTTCAGGTTGAAACGTTGGTGCCAACCAAAGCAAGCGACTGTCGCTGTTTGAAGGCCGACTTAGAAGTTCATAAGACTGCCTGCTATGCGAGATGTAGTTATTGTGCCTAACGACGAAGCAGAGCGAACGATTCTGGTACTCGACATGAATAGACTAGTAGGATTCGGTCGGGGGACAGATAACTGTGTACAGGAGAAGGAATGGAAAGATTGCCTTCTTCCCCTTAATCGGTTTTAAGGCCGATGGTATCACGCATGGCCGTCATGAGATTGAGGGCAGTTGTACGGTTTCTGGTTTGATGTGGGTTGCGTGACTGTCTGGATGCTAAAACCTGATAAGAAGGTCAATTATTGTTCTCAGTAGTCTGACTACAAGGCAGAGATGGTTGTTATGAGACTGCCACGGTGGTCCTTTGTCTAAGGAACAATTCGCAACACACGTTTAACCCCCTGACCACGAAGGCTAAGAAATTGTCAGTGAGAACTGTGAGTGTCTTTGGCAGCCCCCGTAGAAGTACGTCGAACAGTCAACATGATTAGCCCAAGCCTGTCTGTTCGTGATATTATGCGATGGTGATAAGCGTGTTCTCCTTCAAGAAGGTGGAGTATGCGACAGAAAAACCATGTTACTGTTCACTATCTTCAGGTATGCTTGTTTGAATTGTTTCTTATAGTTCTTCACTGACATTTTGTCGCTCATTTCAATCTTGCAGACTTCACTTGCTCATGGGAGGCACTTCATCAAAAATAGCCTTCGAAGTTTGTGTAGTTAGCAGCGATTATACGGGTGATCAGCTTGGTCCCGATGTCAGTATGGTGATGTTTGATCACCACGGAGCTCAGTCACCAACAATTACACTGGACAATATCTTCAAGGAAGAAGCAGACTATTCACAAGTCAAGTTCACTCTCGACCTCGAACCATGGAGTCGGTTAAAGGTACTTCTTGATTATGCAGTACGTAAGCCTTTTATTCAAAGGTTTTTCGGCGGTTGCACCACATCGAATTCTGGTGTACCACCCACACACACCCTGCACCGGCTTGGTTTTTGGATAGAGTCATTATTCGAGACCGTCGTTTTGGCATGACCGCAGAGTGGAAGTATTTCTTCTTTCCCGTTCACCAGTGGATCACACCGGATCATCAATATGTGGTTCACGACTGTGAATCTTGGCTTCCACAAGTCGACCCATTTCCAGACCTCCGTGAGGCTGAACTAACCACACGAATGCAGCTTTTTACATTCTTCCAGCGAGCCAAGGGATTGCCAGTCGAGGTAATACTGACTTTCATTCTTTATTCCGGTGTTCAGTTACAGGATATTCCATCAAGTGAACTTTTCTTCACGGATGCACGCGTAAGTTCCCATTGCTGCCGCACCAACCCATACTTTAGTGGAACATTGAACCCGTGGTATTGGAGGTTATTCAACATGTGGGTCTTGCCTCGGAGTACAACAGCGAAGAATCTTGGGATTCACTAGATGACCTTGGGAGTTTCTATAAGAAGCATAACATAACAGAACCCGTAGTAAGTGCTCCCTTGTTTGCTGATTTTACATGTGTTCGATAATCTGTTTGCCATTCTTCCCATTCTTAACTAATATTGATCATATGGACCCTTCGAACCGGTTTGTGTATCACAAGCTTTTTGAAGTTTTCTTAAGAAAATCTTTGAAGTTTTCAAAGCTAATGATGCTGATGATGACGTTGATTGGCTACGCCTGGCAGTGCTAGTCGGACTTATTAGCTGTTGTCAGTATATGCTACGTAATCTCATGGTGGCACCTTTCTCCGACGGTCATATGTACATGACTCCACATGCGTAGAATCCCTACCCAAGCGGCTCAGCTTTCGTCCTGCAGCGTGATGCCTTTGCAACCAGTTTCAAATCCGTTCGGGAGGGAACAGCTTTTCAATGTGAAGTGAGCGGGGCCGAATACACGATCCTGTTGCGCTTTAGGTTAGCTCTAGAAAAGCTCAGCCAGTTGGGGCCTTTCGCTCTCATTAGCACTCATCAGGTGGGGAAGGTTGGATCAGTCACATGGCCCTTTGATTGGCTCTGCATCACTTGCCTCCTGGTGAGTTTAAACAAATGATTATTCGTTTCAGAAGTTACCGGGCTTGTAAGTAGTTGCTGACTTAAGCGGGGTATCTGACTTTTCGTGGATGGTCGGATGGTTCACTGTATCTGGTTATCCATCCTTACGGATTGCCAGATAGCCGGCAAGTTATAGGTTTGGAGTTTTCCGAGGTTTTCTAACGAAGATGTAGTAGGTAGCGTAAAAGCTCGGCTGCATAGGGCCTTTGGCCTTCATGGTCCTCATTCATGGAAGTTTCGTTGAGTGTTTCAGTACTTACTGTAGTATCATTGGGCAATTACTCGCTTACTTATCTAGCATGAACAGCTGGCTTTCGTAGCTGGCTTTTTAGGTTACGAATAATCTGTTTGGAAGTGATTATAATAGTATATGAAGATAGGATTAACAGCAGACGGAGTGTAATGGTAAGTTAAACTCCGTCAGTTTCCCACTAAAAAGTGCTCCTGTTATCTCAATCGTTTACCATTTGAATATGACGTTGTGGCATCAGATTATCGTATATAGTTTTCCAGTGCGAAACTGGCCAACAAATTCATTCGTTCTTATCCTTTTCGTTTTCTCCAGCCGGTTATCTCTGTGGGGCTCACTGAATACTGTCTCTCTAAAATAAATTTGTTCCTTCCGGCACATAATTTGTTCATCAGAGTTTTTGGTGATGAAAATAATGTTAATAATAATAATAACAACAACAATAATAATGACAACTAGTCACCTGATCGTCCTTGATTCATGGATGGATGGACCACATGGACCACATGGATTGTTGATTAGCTTAGCGGGCACAAGACCAGTAACGCTTAAGAAGCGAGCACAATTGTTTATTCTGGATAACACGCAGTCACTGTGCGCGAGTCAGAGATACCGCAGTTACCGTTTAGAGTGTTGATAGCTGGAACTTCGAGGTAGCGTTTCCTCAGGCAACTAGAGAGATCCGTCTGGGCTCGTATTCATGCTTTCAATCAATGGGAAGCATGCAACAGGCCACTGCGAATAGATTTAAAACTGGTATTTGAAGAGATGGCGAGGTAGCTCAGTGCTTGGAGCGCGAATTTACTGACCGGAAGGTCCGTGGTTCGAACCCGACCTCTGTATCTCGACTTCCCCTGTCTAGGCTTGGGCAACCTGGCAGTATCCCAGCCCTCGTACTTCTTATGGGTTGCATGGCATTTAGGCACCGAAAGGGTGCTACAGCTGAACTTCAGTTCAGTTTCCGTCTTTGAAGGTCGTAAGCTGGTGTATCTCTGAGCTATACAATTCTTGTTGTCAGTTTTAATGTCACTTGTCGGTAAAGCCCTTTCATTCAGTGTAAACTCCAGTAGGATGATGGGTACGGGTGTTTTCGGAAATCCAGCCACCCTTTCGATCATTCCCACGTAGGTAGTCCGGATGCCGGCTCTCAGGAACGGCAAGTGATACATAGCAAATGTGGTGTGCAGACTAAGCGGCTGTTCGTTACTCGTCAGATAGTTACTCGATCAGTCAATAGTCCTAACCAATAGCTGTCTTTTGACGGCCGCGCTGACAGTCTGTGTTGGTCAACACAGAAATCGGAGGGAGATGACGATGTTGTCAAACGGGCATCTCACTTCCAAACCGTTCAATTGAGAATGACCGTTTTTTGACGTAACCTGTACACGGATCTTCCTATAGCTACTTTTCCACTAAAACTGAATTGTTTTCCATATTGGACTAATGTTTTCTTCATTCGTAACTACTTGAACAAATGAATGGGCAGACAGTTTATGTGCAGTGCGTATATAATGAACTTTCAAGCGCCATTTCTCCACAATGGACTGTGAACTGCCTTATCTTTCCACTCTGGTTACGCTGTGGATGGAGTATTCTGAATCGACATATTGTTCAAGAAAACGCTTTATCATGATTGCTTTCAGTAGCGACAAAGTGTTCACTGTCTGTCGGCCAGATATTCACCTAATTCACTTATGCATTCTGTTTTGAATCCGTATACCCACCAATTTTTTCTCCTAAATTTTAGAGCTTACAGTTCTGGATGATGAATGATATCTGTTTCGGCGCTCAGCGGATTCGTGGCTGCAATCCGTTCACGATAGAGCTGTGCCGTGAACTTCCAGAAAGGTGAGAGCTACGCGTTTCTTCACTTAGTCACCGGACTCTCTCCGGAGTGTTTTATCCAAATTCACATCCTGCTGTCGCAGTGGTTTTAGATATGCCTCTGTAATGTAATACGGTTGTTTTCTGTGCACGTCTTTGAAAAACCATCAAAACATCATGTTGCCACTTGATATCTTATTGTCCTGTTTTAGTTTCGATGCTATTGCTACCTGGATCAAGCCGCATTTGGAAGGTTGGACCCTGAGACAACTAGTGTCAGCCAACCGGCTCTACTTACTTGACTACCGGATTATGCGTGGTCTGACTTGCAAACGCGGACGCTCTTTATGTGCTCCTTTGGTGCTTCTTTTACATACAGAAAAACGACAACTCAAACCAATCGCCATCCAGCTTAACCAAGACGCGGAGGAAGCCAATCCGGTAATTTGAGAGTAATTTAAAAGCCGCAGTCGGCTCGTCTCGTTACATATATCTCCTATTGTTCCGTAGCCTTTGTTTCTGCTAGCTAACAGCCTACCTATCTTCTCGGTACCAACACCGTCGGTCTACTTAATGGTTCGGTTTTTATCCATGCGTGACAGATCTTTTTGCCTACCGATCCCACTGCGGTTTGGCTACAGGCGAAGTTATGGGTCAACCTTGCGGATGCATGCCACCACATGATTGTCGGACGTCTGCTAACCCACATAATCTTGGAATCGATCTACGTCTCTATGCGACGTAACCTGGCTCAGTCGCATCCCATATATCAGCTGATGGCACCTCATTTTCGGAGCATACTTCCTGTCACAAAGTATGTCCTTGTGGTCACAGGTCTACATTTCACCGTATTTGCTTTCGATGTGGCTGAATAAATTCTGTAAACTACCCGTCCCTCAGATTTTCAAATTGCTGAACCGTGATTGAAGTTTATTGTATCACCTGTATATTAGCAATTCATTGCTTCCAAATTGGGCACAGTAGAATGAACATAGGTGGAGTTATTCACCTTGGCCACCAAAGGTTCTTCATCAATCTTATGATTAATGGGACTAGGACGAACATTAGTTCTTGTTTGACGTAGTCCCATGACTTAGGTTGTAATCGAGTAAGACTTTGTAGCAGATCATGTTTACTTGGTATACTGGTCCCCTATGAACAAAGACTGACCGAATCGGGAAATGTGCTCGCCGCTGGAAAAAGACGATTCACTGAAGAAAGCGAGTTTCTTTTACGCAATACGGAGGACATCCCGTTCGCTTCTCGAAGGATTTCCCTCTCCATCGTCCCGTTATTTGAAGAGTTGATTGTAATGTAATGTACCCGTGAAGGTTTTTCACCGTACAGTATTTCATCGCTGGCTGCCCATGCTAGAAATAAGAACTTTCTAAATATACTAGCACCTCTGATAATGCTGTTCAGTTGCAAGTTGAGTGTGCTCTGTCCACATTGCTGATTGGGAATTTACGAGTTGCTGAAGCTAGACGAAGAAAAGAAGAGAATAGATACTCCGTCGAAGGTTCAGTTTTAGGAATGCAGAAGTTCTTTCAATGATCCTAGAACCAAGGAGACATTTTTTCATGGACGGTTGATTTACCCCTTAAGAGGAAACACTACAATGAAGACACCGTATACTTTGGTCTCAAATTCACTTGCTACATTTGAAGGTAAAGCAACGCATGGCAGCTTGACAGTTCGTCTCAGCTTTTAAGCATGAAATAACTTTAATTACAGGGCGAGCTTTCAATCAAAATTTTCCAGTTTCCACTCTACCTACAGCTGTGCAACGCTTCTTTGCTTTTCAGCATAGATTGACTTCATTTGACAGATGAAATTTCAACTAAAACGTGATAATTATTCATTCCGTCAAAAATTACTGCCGCCGACGTTATGTTAGGTTACGTCTTCGTGGTAAGTTATTTGGGTTTGAGGTTCGTACTGACCTATATAATGGTTTGGCGACCATCATACAAGTTCACTATGCTGCATTCATGTCGCAGAGGCGGATATTTGTAACAACCCAGACTAAGCAGAAAATTCTGTCATGTACTTATAAAAACTGTGAAATGTCCAACTGCTTGTGAAATAACATTACTCTTAAGCAGAAAGCCTGTGATACGTCCATATTAGTAATTCCTCCACGCCTTTTCATTTTTTTCAGGATCCCATATATTCGTCTTTCCGTTTGCATTATATATGCTCTGCTTCATGTTCAATGTTTTTTGGGTCCCATAATATGATGTTTGGTAACATCACACAGTCAGAGCATCTGATGGGTTTATTCAAGAGAATTCCTCGAATTGAATGACAACTTTATCAGAATAAATCACTGGTCCAACGGTAATCAATCACTCATAAGGATAACTTCCAAATCCGTCAGTTCGTTCGTCTGAATCGTTATTTGACGGGATACCGTTCTAATAGGGTGGGGCGCTGATCGAGGAGGATCGTTAGTAAACAAACACGAACGGAGAAAGTGAACTAGATTATAGACTGTTGAACATGTGACTGGGACAGTATACATTATTCACAGAAATGCAAGGGTTTTGAGTTTCTGACGCTTCTGTCTCAGATAAAGCACTCAAAATCTGTTTAAGACACCCTGATACTACTGAGGTCATCTTTGGTTCTTACTATTCGCTTCTGTCTCTCGCGAAGCAGTGCCCTTGTCAGTGATAGATTTTACTATTCCTCTAAGGTGCGTCCTCCAGTAGGGAGGCCCACTGTACGATACATTGTATACTTTCCTCTCACATTCGTCGTCGTCGAATTTTCTCCATTTTATCATCTCTTTCCATTTCGCCCTAATTTCTTTCTAGAAAGTTGAAGGAATGGACTTTTGAGAATGGATGGATTTCGCGCAATATCCAGCTGTCACACAAGGGCATTAAACAGCTTCTCAAGCGTGGGTTTAAACGTTGGAGATTTGACGTTCAAGCGAATATTTATCGAGAATTAGAGTCTAGAGGGGTGAGTTCTACCCCCGTCAGTTGTCTGGGTTTTGTTAGTAACTCTTAATCGTTCGGCTGTCAGTGTACTAGCTCTCCGAACCCATCAACTCCTTTTGAAGACAGGCTTGTTGGTGTTAAACCAGTATCCTTTCACGGATATTGTTTCACCCGCTGCACCCTGTCCTTTGTCTGTCACTAACTGCCTGCAGACGCATTCCCCCTTAACTTAAGCTCAGTCTTCTAAACACCTCAGGTTGTGGCTTAAGAATTTAAGATATTGGTTTTTGATTATTTTGTTCACTATGACTCGAAAAAAGAGAACACTTCGCCTAGCCAGGGCCTAGTGCGCGACGCCTCAAAGAGTAGCCACTCTTTCGAGGGGGGGGGCAAACCATTATATTCCCGCACTGTTCTCTGTTAGATACGATTACCGTGTATGTATGTATGAGGCAGTCGAGTTTTAAATGTCGCCGTTCACTGCCTCCTGTAGACATCCCTCGGAAATTGTGACAAAAGAAGGGCGAACTTGACACTTACGCGATGGTCTATGTACAGGAAACTTGATTTTCTGTGCAGAAGAGCTTGTACCTCTTAAGATTTAACCAGTAACCAACTGCATGTGTTTTCAAAAGTGGTGTCTACGGTGTCTACAGTTACACAGGTACCATTTCTCGTGGAATGTGCCTATATTCAAAGGTACCGTTATAGCAGACTACTAAGCCTTCGTCACCTGAAACGGAGAGAGATATTTATCAATAAAATGTCGTAAGAGAACGGCCAGTTCCTAACAGCTACGGATATTAGGCACGAAGTGTTTACAAAAAACTGCCTTCATCCGCAAATCCAATAAGCTGTTCTGCGCAACCCGTCAAAGACCCCCTTTCAAAGCAAAGTATTACGGCTTCAGTCACTTCTTTCCTCAGGTTATTCTGGGTTTGGTCGTTGAGTCCTTAATCTTTTGACTGTCCTGGCAATCATACGTGTTAGGACCAGACATTGCAATCGACATTTCCTGTTTCGTTCCAAGCTTATTTCGATTTAACCAATTTAACTAACGCGCTAGCGTTGCAAAGTGTTGCTCATGCTGCTTTTGTATTGATGAAGTGATGCCATCGTAGTCGGTGAAAATGCTTGGTAAAGGTGTTGGACTGCGAGACTGAAACCTGGTGACCTGTGGCTGTCCACTGCTTCGATGTCTTGCATCCAGCTGCGCTAATCCGATTGCCTGTTCCACTCGTGCGCACTTACTGTTGGGACGCTCAACGAACTCTCATTTTTCTGAACTGTGGGTCAAGGCATTAAGGCTTCAGGATGGTGGACTGTGCTTCGATCTTGCCTCATCAGCCCAAAGTGACTGACGTATGCATTTTGTGGCTACAGACGTGGGACATAAAGGCGGCTTAGGGAGGCCGTAATTGAGACGATTTTTGAGGAAGCTTGTTGTTGCCAGTAGACTAAAGTGTTATAAAGACTGTTGGTTACATATAAGTTTTCTATATTTGCCTAGCAGTCAGTAACCGGCTCACTAACCTTTAGCAGTGTTTAACTACTTTTTGGGTTTTGCAGTATAATCCACGGACGTTAGTCCCAGTTCTGGTCCGTCTGGATTAAAGCGACTCGTCCGTGGATCATAAGTTACATTCAAAGTTGCTAAACTGTCTATTTTAGACCGCTAGCTTAGGGAAACATGTTTGTTCCGTTAAGAGAGGTAGTTCTTGGCCTATTTCATATTATCCTCCCCTTATAGAAAGTCATTCAGCTCACGAGAAAAAGGTTTCAAAACCATCAGCAGGTTTACAAGTATTATCCAAATGAATAAATATAAGAACATAGTAACTTTTTGCGTTCCCTAGGAAGTGCCATCTAATGTGAAATGTTTGAAAAATTCCATTCTACCATGTACTTCGAAAAATAACCTAAACTTTCAAACGCCTTTGAGTATTTGTGTGTAGTAGGAGTAGATGGTAACTCAAATCTGCGTCCAACATGTCTATTTCAAAACTCGAGAGGTTGGGAATCTTCTTCGTCAAATTTACGACGTGGATTGTGTGACCCAAAATTTTCCTGGGTTCATGAAGAGGTGTTCTCAAAACAAATATCTGACGATAGTTCGTGTTGTGCGATTCATTGTTCATAATAACCTGAAATCTAAAACCGTGCTTCATCTGCACGATTAACACAGCCCAAAATGGGTTACCCGGGTTCAAAGATGGATGTTTGCATTTACGTATCCTCGGTTTTAGTAATCGTTCCAAGGGGGTCACAAAATTTCTGAATGAACCTTCCCTACAATTTTCAGCCAATGGAGACTAAAATCCTCATCACTTGCTTAACTTGAACGTTGAACTTAACGTTGAACGGAATACAAACTAAATAAGTTGGTCCTCTGCACGACCCAGTCCTTGGTGTTAATAGCTGTGTCACTGCTTTTATCCCTTGGAGATGAACGGGCGTCCAATTTTTTCGTCACACCATTTCCCATCATAATTTTAAGGTTCAAATTTTGATATAAATTTATCCGGTCGCATGACTTTTTTTTTGCCATTTCCAGATTAACCAGGGTAAAAGCGTCATGAGCCTTCAGGTTCATTTTTAAAGCATTTTCATGGTACCCAAAACGTTTTTACCTCTATTCGTGTTTCGTGGACGGCGGTTTGCAGAGGGTTTTCTTTAATATTTGGTTTAACTGAACCTGTGGGCCAAAATTTGGTCGAAATAGCACGTTACAGCCATGCCCCGCCTTTGGGAATGGTGAATATAAATCGTTGTTTACTAGATAAATCACAGTATCCACGTTTTCACATTAGTTTTTTACTATCACGTGTCCTTGCCCATGTTGTCCGATAGATTAGGTGGCGTGTGAGTAAAGTTTGTTAAAATGGAAATGATGTCGTGACTTATACCACCATGCCACTGTCATTCGGTCTGTAGCTGACGGCGTTGACGATGGTGATTTAAGGTTGTAACGTATGGTTGTTGGCAGTAAATGCATCAACGTCATCATCATCATCATTCTTGTCGTTCGCAATACGATAGCATCGTTGACCAACAGTTATATAGCTTTTGACAGCTGCCGAATGCAACTCAACCTTCCTCCGTGGTAATCCAATCAAACTCAAAGTAGTTATCTTAGAAATATACAATGGGGGAAAGCGAGTGCGGATATATAGATAGATATCCCCTTGTATTGAGCTCAATGAGACTGGCCTTGATGCCTCATAGAATAGGTCCACTGGATAGCAAAGCCAACAGTAAAGTGGTAAGGGA
Organism: Opisthorchis felineus; assembly: GCA_004794785.1. NCBI lineage: Eukaryota > Metazoa > Platyhelminthes > Trematoda > Opisthorchiida > Opisthorchiidae > Opisthorchis > Opisthorchis felineus. Next base: position 128,859 of record SJOL01004119.1, on the reverse strand, counting down.
CGGAAACTTGACATGTAGACCATCGGTCGGGTGAACAAACTGACAGTTTGGCAAGGTGAATTTATGCTGCACGAAAAGCCTAATAGACCACCTGTCGAATCTGATTATGTGGCGTTTTCTTACAGTTTCACCTTGTCCGTTGTTCTTTCGTCAGATATTACTATCCCAACAGTTTACCGTTCCCTATGGCATGGCGGAATTATTTTGTGTAGAGTGGTGACAGGCCGATGAACTGGGAAGAGTTATAACTTTTGAACTTTTCTGCAGATATTTTGAGCCCATACAAGCATAAGGGCTTATTCAGCCCTCATTTGTTGCAGCTTTTGCAATCCTGGACGTTACAGAACATGCATAAAAACAACCGGCTTGTTCACATCGTATTGCTATTTTAACTGCAGAATCTCACTGACAAGTCCAAGATGGGGTGAAACGCCCTCTGCAATGCCAACTCTTGTGTTCTGCCATCAGTGGTAGATAAGAATAGGTAACTACTGGACAATGACAAAAGCCCAAAATTGGTGAGGATGAATTTTAAGCCATTCGGACATGAGGTAATCCGAACAAGCGTTAATTTTGTCAGTCGATATTGTCTTCAAATCTGAGGCCTCTGTTCCCCCTGATCCACTAAAATGCCTTTTCGAAGAATCTCCCGGTTGAGCACTACCAGTGCTAACATAAACGCCGGTTCCCTTACATTGAAACTGAAAATACCCATTTCATTATTTCCCCATGTGGTTTTACAAAGTGGACTTCACGCATTGTTCGGTCCTTTTGTGCAACCGGATGCTTCTGCTAGTTGCCGAAAAATGATAAGCACTGCTTTTGAATAGACTACTCACAGGGTACTCTGGCCTCGGTATACGGAGACCGGAGTCGTTACTGGATAACCAAACCCCCTACCTTTTGGTTCCGTCATTAGCTACTAGCAGGCTGATGGAAGCTATCCCTGGTTAAATTTTTATTGTTTATTGTTTCTCTGTTTTCCCTGCAGCCCAACGCTGATAAGTAATTTTAACTAAACAGGTGCCATATATAGTTGAGGTAACTTTTCACAATCTAACAAATCTCCCGCTATTCAGTTTTCATTGTCATTTCTGGTTAATATCACTCTGACTGTATTCATGTTTGTGTGGAATTTTTTAAAGTTTTATCGAGCCATGAATCCTTCACCAATGTACTAGGAATTTTTTACAAACCTGGGCTTGGACATCACGTCGCTTTCCGCTTCTCACACACATGTTAATTGTCCTAGTTATTGTTGCATGAAAGTCATCGTTGTTTACATAGTTACTCCTTCTTTTGTGCTTCTTACTGACGATTTCCGATCACCGGCTTTTTAAACCCATATCCTTAACTATGAAGCCATCAGTTTGCGCTACCGAACAGTTGATTCCACAGAGCATGCGAAACATGGTTCGGTGGACCACAGTTGTGTCCGCTTCGGATAAGCTAGGTACCTACGTTACTAACAAGCCGAACCCAAGTTGCACCGGCATGGCATTACGTATTTAGCCGTTGTTTGACTTGATTTGGTGTGTACTATGATCACCATTAAAATTCAGTTCTAGTACCATCGGGGTTCCAAGCTAGCTGATAACCTCAGATAGCTCAGGAAAATCTGCTGACGTTTCACCAATGTATCACTGTGTACCAGCTGACGGTTAACCAGTCCAATTCGACCAGCGCAAACAGGACCACAGTCACTGAAGATCCTGCTTGTTCTCCCTCCAGTCCAACAGCTCTGTGGATACCCTTGTGTCCTCGACGCTTCGAATCTGTCGCTCGAAGTTGGCAGTCGCTGAATTGCCGGACTCCAGTTCGTCTAACTTCTCTCCGTGAAGTCTTTGCGCTTCGGTTTCTGTTACCATGAGATCGACGGTGGTAGCCATTATAATTCCGTCCATCATAATCTCAAAGCTCGTGTTCTGCATTATTCCGTTTCTTGGTATTCCGTTGGACATACAAATGCCCCTTCGGAATCCTGTTCCCTTTCATTCTTAAGGCATGTCCCATCCATCGTAAACGGTTGACTATGGTCGTGGCCTCCGTTCCGTCACAATGCGCTCGTCGGAAAACCTCCGTGTCCCGCACTGGTTCAGTATGGCTAATACCATTTTATCCGCCTCAGGCAGTGCATGTGAAAGCAGATCAACTATTGGATGTTGGGCCGGTACATGAACAGTGTTCTAATACCGTACAAGAGGATATACTGCGCCAGCACATTGTACTCGTTCAGCTTGGCCTTCAGTCTAAGGCTTTGTTTCCTCCAAACCTGTTTCTCGAGTTCACCCAAAGCCGCACTCGCTTGGCAACACATGATCTCCGCTCACGGTCAATAGTCAAGTTGACAGGGAGTGCGCTTCTGAAGTGGCAGTAGTCCACAAATTTTCTCCCAGTTTTGATGTACGGAGGAGTGTTGAGAATCCCACAAGGCGCCGGTTGGTGCATTGCAAAGCTCTTCTTCGATTGGAGGCACAGGCCAAAAGTGCACAGCGGCAGTCGCAAACTAGTCAGTTAGGCGTTGCATCTCATCATGCGTATGTGAAAATATTGCACAGTCCCTGCTTGTCACAAGACTTCTAAGGCTGAAAAGACGTCCACCACACCGATACTCGAATCGCATGCTGGCGTCGTCGTTCACGAAAGCCGCTTCTTGGTTGGATACAAATTTTTTACGTGAATGAGGATTTTAAAATCACTTGGAGTCGATCCTTTCGTGTGCATCTTGGCTGTCACTTCTATGAGTATGCTTTGGATAAGGTTCGTAAATTTTGGCGGATAGCTCTATTTATGACTGTCCATAGCGCTTCTTGACTGACGGAGTGGAGGGCCTTCGTGAGGTCTTCTAGAAAGGCATGTAGCAGCTGGTGTTCATGGAGTCTTTCTTGAAGCTGTTGTGCAATACGTTTAAGATTCTTTGTGCTGCGACCAGCACGGAAATCACGTTTTGAGGATATGTGCTTCAACCACTTCAGCAGTTAGACTGTTGAGTAGCACTCGTGACAGATGCTTGTCTGCACAGTTCAGTAGACTGGTGCTTCTGTGGTTGTTAGGTGGAGTTTTTCTCCATCCTTTCTAGAGTGGTTCGAGTGAAGCATCTTGAATTTCTCGTAGAATTTCCTTTTCCTGTTAGTGATGCTGGTCCGTTGAATAAGTTCGTTCTACGACATCAGACCACACAATGCATGGAGAGTTCTGCTGCAGACATGTTTTCCCCATCTGCTTTGTCATTCCGCCAGTGCGTGCTCACCTATAGTATCTCTTCTGTGGTCGGAGGAAGTTCAACGAACGGTTTCGTGTCAGTTTGGGGGCAGTTTATCCACTGCAGTTCAGTCGATGCTCGTCGGTGGGTTCAGCAGTTTGCTGAAGTGCCTGCACCGTGTATCCACAATGTCCACAGGTGACGTCTGCTTCAGTCCCGTGTTAGCATCATGCAAGGTTTTGGTTGGTTTAATGCTTGGGTCATGAATGGCATTCAGGGAATCGTAAAATTCTCTGTGCCGCCGTGGAGCAGCGACTTTTTTGATTTGCTCACTTTGTTTGTTTCACTAATCGTCCTCTGTGCGAATTAGTTACTTAGTGTGGTTGTTTTGCTTCTGGACAAGAGATGCAGCATATCTTTTCCAACTACACGCTGGTTGTCGCCGTCAGGATGTCTTAGGCGCAGTTGCTCGGTCAGCTTCACCACTGTCGTCAGTGTTTGTTACTGAAAGCTGGGCTACGCTTCTGTCAGCCGGATAGATGAATCAAAGTCTGCCAGCACAGAGGCTAGTTGATGCTGATAAAGCAACTTGATTTTACGATTTCCCAGACTTACGTCAGAATCTATGCGTTCGTTAGTGGAGTTGAAATAGTGTGCCGTAGGAAGTTTACTTCTTTCGGACAATGTGATTTCTCGACAGAAAACACTACTCATAAGGTTGCGAAAACTGTTTGACAGCCTACAACCGGTTTTGCTCAATGATGTGGGAGGAGGGGGATGGACAGTTACGCACTGGAGGCAGTAGCTGATACAGTTGACGCCTGAATCCAGGAGCGTTGGACTTCTTATTGGGGCAATAGCTTCAATGCATGCACGCGACTGGACAATGTCTGCCAGTTGCTTCAACCACTGATCTGTCGCGTACCGGCGTCCCCTTCTAGCAAGGCGGCCATGATCAGCGCAGCCTATTTTACTGACAGTGGCTTCCATAATTGGGTTGTAAACCATTGTCTGACCCCTTGCTCGTTTCAACCCTCCGTGGTTGTGCAGCAAGGGCTCTCTAAGGAAATTGATTATCACGAGTTATTTCGTCCGAAAGCCATTCAACGTATTTCAACATTAATGACCCAACGTTCCTACTAAACACCAGAATTCCTCTAAAGACACCGATGGTCAAGCACTCAGTTTTTTTAACGTCCTAAGCTCGCAGTGGCCGGTTTTCTGGCCTGTATAATATGGAGCGCACTTCTACTTTGTAAACTCCACCCTTGATAGATAAGCGCCACAGATGGTACAGGGTGGCAAAATCCACTCTTGCCTTCCCGATGGTCTTCTTTCGGGATGGATATATCGTCCCTAGCTAGCTCAGTGAAGCTGATCAGGTAGACAGGTAGACAACTGTCTGCAATTTCAATCGGCTCATCCGCAAACATGAGGTTTGGATTTAATCCTACCCAGTCTTGCAGCAACACCATAATTGGCAGGCGTGAACTGCATGCAAAATCCTGAGGCGGAACTATTCAGATTATTTGATGTCCTTATTTCGGTGGGGTCAGATTCAAGAAGGGCCCTGTCGTCTGCTTACTCGAAATATGTGAGCGAACACTTTGGAAGCAGGCATTGGAGTCTGAGTCATATCAGTAACGAAGTTGAATAGTGCTGAAAGAGGACAGCTTTGTCTAACCACTGGATGCAGTGAACCCAGGCGACGACTTTCCGGCTTCGCGCCTCCGTTAGAGGCCAGAAATTTATGGGGGGGGGCGCGTTTTTTCTCCATGGCTCTTCCATAGCGCCTGACGATCAACCGAGTCACAGAAAAATTTCAAATCGAAGAAGACAGACACTGTTGGCTGCTGGGAATAGTGTCGGTATTCCAGAATCTCAGGGAATGAATATATGACCGATTCATCCTCCTTGAGGGCGGAACCCAGCTCAGTTTTTACGGACCAATCTCTGTATGCACACAACCTTCAGTGGATTGACGTTCACTGTCAAAGCTACCAGGTTAATTCCACGATGATTTTCACAGTGTTCGCGTACCTTTTGTAAGATAGGAATTATTGTTCATATGCCGCATTCTGCGGGGCAGCATGTAGAACCAATAAGTTTCGTCAGGTAACCGGAGATTCTTGCCTTCTTTGAAGAGGACTGCATACAAACCGTCAGACGTGGATGTATTATCATGTTTTGGAGGGATAATTCGTGCTTGATCTCTTCTGATGGGCAACTAAGGTTTTCATTCAATCCGCGTTTGTGCACTGTTTTCAGGGATTGTGTTTCAGGGGGTCAGCTAAATTGTTCTTCGGAATGCTCGGCCCATCTTTCCAATCGGTGTTTTTGATCGAGTTACTGAAACGTCTTTTTCATTTATCATTTCGCTGACAGGTTCTTCTGACCAGTCGATCGAATTAGATGTAGGGCATTGGGCACGGCTGTTTCCGGTTATAGGGTCCTTCTTCATCTCCTGACTTTCCACTGTCCACCGAAGCACTCGGTGTTTTCTTAGACTCTTCATTATTTGTTTGTGCTGGTAGAAATTCCCTAGCGTAAATCAGGGTTATCAATCTGGACGATATCCCATGATCATCCACTCGTATCGGAGAAGTGGAATGGACAGCTTTGGGCAGCAGCAGCAGCGCTGCTTCTCCATTTTGCCCTGCTTCATCCAGACTGCCATTACCAGTACTGCGTTCGCTTATTCCAGAGAGTGGTCGAGCTAGCTCATATTAATACTGCTCAGCTATGGTAGTTCCCCGATGATGATGGATTGATAGACTTCATGCTTATTTATCAGGGCTTTAGGACAAGCTAATTATCAGACGTTCTCGGATCTAAGTTGTGCTTCAGAAGGAGCGGCATCCTTGAATTGTGCTTCACCACTGGTCACTAATAGCCACGTGATCCAATTGAGTTCACGGTTGATTTGCACCTGGTGGCCGCCAGGTTACACGCTGTGAGCGATTATGTATAAAACATCTGCTGGCCAGAAACAATTGGAAGCCTCCCTGTCCATTGTTTGTGCGACGAGCATCGACTCCATATATTCCATCGATTATGGATCACCAGACACGCAGATGTTGAAATTTGAAAGAGATGAGTTCGTCTTTGGCGCTTTCAGATGCATGACCACGCTTGAGTCTTGTATACGGGTTTCAGAGACAGCGTACATCAATTTTAAGGGACTGTAAGTTTTGGGCATGCATTGTCTCTTTGCCATAGAGTACGGCTTTGAAAGCTGCTATGTAGAAAAGACCTCGTAGATTTTGTTGTTATTGTTCCTTGTTTCTTGTTAATGGGTAGTGTATAAGGCACATCGGTCTGGTAACTGACAGTCGAACGTTGCAGTGACGTTTACTTGCGGGATTGAGGGAGTTGGGGAGGGGCATCGGTGAGCAAAGAACTGTGCGGACAAATGACTCCGGTTGCCAAGGCCGAGGGCAAGGCTTTTTCTGAGGTCCTCCAGCATGAGCCTTGACTCAATTTTCTAAACAGCAAGACAACTGGAAGTAGATTTTCTTGAGGGTCTTTTCTTAGAGCCAATGATTTGTTAGTCCAACCTTGGCTGTATTTGGTGGCCCTGCCTGTTTGCGCAGGGAATAGGGCGTAGATCCCCTTGTTGGTGCTACCGTGTGCATCAGATGCGTGTGGAGTAACATTGGTCACTTGGTAGGTCCTAACTGTATTTCGCCCGTATTAGTTACAGTCACAGTCAGCCGGTCACAGTCAGCCTTCGGACAATCGGATTTGCGGTTTTAAGGCTGACGTTTTCTAATCTGTCCTCTTCCGGATGAAGACAGTATGGCCACTTCCATAAATGTAGACATGCTGGAGGACAGTACGACTTTATCCTCAGACCTCGTAATGCGATTGCTAGTAACGGTGGATACTACTGATGAGGAATGCGAGTAGTATGTGTTTTCTCGTAACTCCGCCTTGATCTAATGAAAGGTGGGATTTATTACGGAATTTGTGTAACTGCTTTGCGGTTTTCGTTTACAATCGCGTGATTATCAATGAATGCCCAGGATAGTTCAAGAAGGCGCGTTCAAGAAGAAGACGGATATTCAGTTTTTAAAAACAACGTGCAAATGAGAGTTTGACTTTCCTGTTGAATAGTCTGTAACTGTTTAGTTGGCGTTTTCTAGTAAACAACTCCTCAGCGAAGGGCTTTCCTCCTTACACTATTAGTACAGAATTTCGTAGTTTGATAGCTGTCATTTTTCCTGCCTGGCGTGGTTACACCTTGTAGAGCTAAATCCCCGACAGCGTGGTCCGCGGGATCATTGCGGCACTCAAGCTCGACTACCAGCTTTTGGTCAGGTTAGCGTAAATCATTTCCTTCACTGGATTCTTACCTTTTGGGAGGTTGCTTATTGCTTTATTGTGTAAACCGGCTACGCATAGACGATAGTGGTAAAAAGTCAGGCTGCCTTCCACTTGGTCTGCTCACCTAGAAATTCATATAAACTGTTCAGTCACATGGACTGAAAGTGGACTGCATATTCGCACGTGGATTCTAAAAGACAGCCAGAAGAATGAGTACAAGTCGCTTACTTACCGGATTTGAACATGTTACATCTGGTAGTTTACTTTATTTGACCACTTTACTGCTGGTCCTCTGCAACCGTGTCACACCGTACAACTTACACTTTTAGATTAAGGACATTGTAGCATACAGAAACACATCCATTATATGCTTCATCACACCGCTTAGCTTATCGTCTTCACTATCATTTGGAAGCAACACCAGTTTCAGAATACGAGTTTGGCTACTTCAATTCGTTTGAATTAACCATTGTAATAAGGCGAGGAATGAAATGAAGGTGAAAAACAAAATATGCTTTGTGTTTGCCTATCACAAGACGTGCAAGCTACCTACACAAAATACTCGCCCGGACACGAACGTCTTTGACGTCGGTTAGCAGTCATATCTTGTCACTTCCCCAACCAACGCGGGGATGATTATGTGGATACCATCTTGGAAGGAAGACCCCAGCTTAAGTGCCCCATTTGATCTCGAACCATGGGGAGACACCCAACAGGTATGACGTAAAGCCGAATGTGTCCATTTGCGTTGCGCAACCTGGATGCCATATTTTGTGGTCCGAATTGAGTCAGGATGCGTAGATATCTAGGCTTACTCCGCTGGTCAGTGTAGTTAGTGGGGTTTGAGGTCCTATTTGAATGCATATCTCCAACTTTGTCTAAAGTCGTTTGCTTCCAGCTTAACTTTAGTGAGCATTCGTATACTGGAAGCCGTGTATCCATCGACTTGTACTGTGCGGCAGATAAGTGGCTGATGCCCACCGGTCGATTCAGACGGCAGTTCATTTACTTGCACGAAGGATCGAGCAATTCAGCTTTCAATGTAGATAAAGTAGGTGGATATATTTTTATCTACACGGTGTCGGTTTTTCGACAAGATAGGATGTGCATGACTCTAAATGAAAGGGCACAGTTAGGCAGCATGTCGGGAATGCGCACTGAGTCGAGTTAGGCCACCATTCGGGACGTACGATAGACAGATTACTTTGTACCACAGGCCCGGAGTTTTAGTGTGCACTTCTGACGTGCAGATCGCAGAAGTCCTTTGGCTAAATTGCCAATTAAACTAAACGACCATATGTTACACTATTCGCCAGCAACCTAACTCTAATATGTGCATATCTACTGAAAACACGTTTGTACGACGATTTGAAACTACTCTATCAGTCCTCTCCATTGGAAGCTAGTTTATTCGCCGAGGTTGACAATCTAATTGCGAACGTTTTGTAACCAGTCGAACGTTGTTGGAAAGCAGAACATAACGGTGCACCAATCAATGTTAATTAACTGGGCGTGAGCACAGTCAGATAGCAATGGTGTTTGCTAACTTGCTTTGACGGTACCTTTGGATTGTTGTCCTTCCCAAAACATTTCATTGTTGACGTATGTGATATTACACAATACTTTTGGAACGCTTGATCACACGTTACTTGAACAGGGGATGATGTGGACCACGTTAGTGATCTGACGGAAGGGTACTTAATTGGAGCCTTGATTTCTACAATGTAGGGTTGGACAATCCAACACGTATACGTCTTATGGGTTTCATAATGTTTATGCTTCGAAAAGCCGCCACAGCTGAATAATTCGGTTTGTACCGATTGAGTTGTCAGTACTATAGGCATCATGTATTGTTTATGATTTTTCTGAAGAATTCTTATAGCTGTTTCCTCCATTTCCACACTATCGCTTGCCGTTTGTTGCGAGCAGATTTCGGTACACTTTGGTTCTTATGCTCACGACCCATTCCACTCGGTTTTTTAAATCGCTTCACACAGTCGGTTTCCCGTTCCAGGTGTTCAACCCGGAAGGTCTGGGTAATTATCCATACCGGCATGATGCGCTAATTATTCATCGTACTTTGGAAAAGTACGTGGCAAAGTACCTACGTTACGTATACGGTGAGTCTTATGTGTATTTTGAAATATAGTGGTCACTTTCGACTCGCCTCTGAGTTTGGTTCACCTAACCGAACCACCACATATTCATTTACATAGACCAACAAAGTGGACAACTTACCTTGCATGTTAATGGTAGGCATAACGGTTACAGCACTTTCGCATAGTGTGTATGACCTTATTGGTTCAAAACTCGTCACCGTCATCATCTTTCACACATATAGAAATGTAAGTAAGGAATTTGGGTTCTTGTGATGTGATCACTGATAGAAAAAACCTTCATAACATTTCTGTATTGCCAGTTCAATGTTATCGGATAGCTGCCATTCCTCTGACACTTCATTCGTCTTCCAAATGCCCCGCATGCGTTTTGTCGGACAATGGACGAGTCGTTCTTTTCCATACCTAAACAAGGCAAGGATAAGACAGTCTGTCAGTCGGATTCTTTGTTCCCCTTCAAAAGTTTGATTTCGTTTTTTGACTCCGTCTTCCCTTTGGCCGAACAGTTCATGTCCCATTTTGAACCTGTTGGTTCACCGATCCGGAAGGTGGACAGCACAGGCCAGGTAATTGTTCTTCAAAGTATTCCGTCCACCGAAACAGGCAGCGAGAACTGGTTTGAACGTTCGATCCGTCTTTCTTTGTAACTGACCACCATGTTTCTTGATTCACTTTTGCGGATAAGTTGAAAAAGAGTTCGACTATATATATATATATATATATATATATATATATATATATATGTATACGTCTGTGGTTTTTCCTTCTTTATTCGGCCTATTTTCGTTCAACGAAATTGTGGCAACCGCAGACGATATAATTGCGGTTGAACTGGATGGCCTAGCCTGACTGTCCTGATTAGCAGTGGTTTCAGGTTTTCCCGTTCAAAACCTACTTCCTGCTCAAACGTCTTCTCCATCATACTTATGCTCCATATTTCTTCCCATTTCGTGTTCACGTAGGTGGAACCGAGGATCTCCTACAGGACGGAGAATTGCAGTTGTGGAGAAACGAAATCGCAAGCCCAATGGAAGAAGGTGGTTTAGGCTTATTAGGTGTTCCAGGCAGCGCTACGAAAGTGAGTGTCTGTTTATTCTGTTCCTCGTCATCGACCGCAATACACCGGGAGTAAACATTAGTGCTTAGGTGTCACACAACCACAAGAATCAATGCCCTAGCAAGGAGTGGGTAAAGAGAGAGTGGGGACTCAGTTCAGTGAAGCACTTTGTCCTTAGGGGAAATGAGTGAGAACAAGATATACACTTTCCGACAGCAGTGAGGAGGCAAATCGGAGCTTCATGTCGGATTTAACTGCCATTAGTGGGATTGACCTGCGAACCTCACGAAACACAAGCCCAGCAGGCAACTTTGGGCGACGCAGTCCGGTTACGAATTGATGGCATGCTTTCCACTGGGATCTGTTTAATTAGTTGCTGTGTTTCATCGACCTCTTGTTTCTTATCCTCCGTTACTGGGCCCTTTGGTTCATCCTCTTTATTAACTCCCAGATTTATCCACCGTCGAGGAAGTTAGCTGGATGCTTGCGCTGGGACATCTGCCAACTTAGCCCCATTTACCATTCAAAGTAGTATGCACTTTGACAGTACCATACAAGACGCATCTCTGCACCGGTGGGTCACATGACATGGCGATGTGCATGCTCTCACCAAATCTAACCATCCAAGTTAATCACACTACCCTGATGGACTACACCAAGTAGTTGACACGAATCCTTTGCGGAGCTGACGTTTTGGCGAAAGTACAACAACGGCATGGAAGCCTTCTGGTAATTGGATTGCTACGCATATTTGGAGGAACGACCGATCATGAAAGACTAGGCGGCATTTGGAGATCTAGGTAACGGACCGTTCGAGATGGCAGTTGTACATGTAGGGTTCTGAGTGCTTGCAAACTCAGCTACCCAATGGTTCTAGATATCATAACCCGATTCGTGTGATCTGAAGTAAAATGAGCTGAAGAGAATATCGACAATCCTATAGTATTTTCCGGTTTTAGTTACTACAGGCGTAAAAGTGTTTGATATGCCGAATGGGGGAAAACATATTCAACAGCGAATTTACGAATATGACTTTAGGGGATGCCCACTGTGATATCATAAAATGAAAGTCGTCGGACTTTGGTTTCAACGTGGGGTAACCAACTGAATATATTCGTCAGGATGGTCCCGAGGCACTTCACGTCAGTGGTTCTTGGAAGGCAAATGTGATCAGCCATAAGCGATCGTAAGCTGTCAGCAAAATCTGGATCACGCCCGCTTAACGTCTGGGGGAAGTAGCACCTTGGTATCTGGAAACAGTAGAAAAAGAGAGAATGCTTTCTGAACCATCTAACTTGCTCGTAGTTGCACGTGAGCTTCCGGAATGCGATGATCTCATCCGAGCCCAGTGTCATCAGCATACCGGCAGAAAGAATCAGGAGCAGGCAGGTTATGGAGAATAGCGGCGCCGTGTAAAGTCTGTTCAGGTCTGTAGTGGTGATGGTTTTCTTTTACCCAGGTTTATGAACTGGATAGTTATCTTCGCTCCCACCGCTCCTCAGCAATCAGGCACTTTCCTCCAGTGTAACGCTGATCGAACGGAGCTGCAATGGCATCGTTGAGGGTGTGCACACACAATGCGGGCAATGGCTGTGTCACGAGGTCGGCACCACAGACTGCTTGATTTCGGTCTGAACCTTATTTCATTCGCAGTATCTACTGTTAATTTGTCAGTGAAACCAGCTTTGCTGATATGTATTGTTGGAACATCCACGAACCTTAACGGATCTGTCGGGCATGTGAATTCATGGTTCAACTGTCTAGCCCAGTGCTGCTCGAGCAAGACTTGAACCAATTACCACAGAGTTGCTCTAGGACTCTGCGCAAAAGCCACTTGTTTAACCGATTAATTTCTGGTCTTATATGACTCAGGAGCTGCTTAACTACCGAGCTTCTCGTTAATTCACATTTATGGACATTTTCTGTACACTGAATAGCCGTCCTAACTGTTCACAATCCAATACATCATTAAATTTGGTCCTGCTTTGGCATCTTTTTTATAGTAATGTAAACGTAAACCCGTAATTTTACACTTTCAACCCTTCGAACACTTAGATGGGTGATCCACCGGAAGAGGTCTTTGGCCTAGTCACCATGGACGAGACAGGGAAGTTTCTAGTGGGGATCTTATACCTTGCCATTATTGTGGCCGGATCTGCTCTACGCCTGCCCATGTTCGACGAATATGGTTTCCCAGCCCACTATCCTCTCAGCTTGTTTGGCTCACCTCCATCAGACCCAGGAGTTTCAGGTAGGCAATGTGTATTTCGCAAGATTGCTCTTTTTTAATCCGTTGTAGGATGTTAAATACTGTGTAATTAATAACTCAATTGTATTATTTCCCACACTTCTTGGTCGATGATCCATACAAGAGTATTGGTTACATTCTTGGATCATTTCTTGCAGCATTCCACATTATTTATTCTAGTGACACGGAAATTATCTCACAGGTATTTTGCATGCAAAGACGACGGACGCAAACGTGTTCTAGGCACTTCGTTGGAATGACGAAAAACCGTCTTGACGGAACACTACTCATAAGGTTGTTGAGAACTCGTTGACAGCCCACGACCGGTTTCGCTCTCCTTGGGGTTCATCAGGTATGCGCAGTGCCCGAGTTTCCGTCAACCTTATGTTCTGCCTGAACCCAGATTGGATGGAATTCGCAAAATATACTCTTTTGCGCACTAATTTGCCTTTAACAGGGGGCTCAGCTAAACTCCCACTGAATCCCCCGGCTTATGATATTCTTCAGGTGAATGTTTTACAGGAAGGCCGCCTCGTGTTTCATTTGGTGTGATATTTGGGGTATCGCAGTATGTTTTCTCGGTGGAACACTACTCGAATGTCGTGGCAGCTGAAGCATGAGGCGGCCTTTGTGCAGCACATTCAATCGAAGATTATCAGCTGGGATTTCTTTGGGTATTTCAAGTTAGTGTACAAAGGAGTGTATTTCTCGGAAAACCTCCATTGTTTTCGTTTAATGGAGGAGTCCGTCCTTGCAACCTAGTGAACCTAGTGAGCTACTAACATTGTCGGAATGTGCAGGATGAGATGCCCAGCGTTACTTATCTGTTAGGCCATCGACTCTTCTTGGATTTCCGTTCTTCAGTTTGATTTGTTTGTGTAGAATGTCAATGAAATGGCTCCTCATTTACCCAATGTTTTGTTGAAACCTCTTGTATTTTCGTACTGCACTGCAGCTCACTTCCTTTGCACTTCTGGTTTTAGAAGCGAGTATTATGAGCAATGCCCCTGGGAGTGTGGCAAGTCATTCAACAACCAGGGGGATGAATGAAGTTATCACCTCATTGCCTAACCGTCAAATGACAGTTGAAGTAGTCCTCTACACACGCCTGGCCAGTCGAGTTCAGCAGTCAGCCCTAGGCAAGTATGAGTCGGATTACATCTTCAAACCGAAGGCAGTCGCCATACTGGAAGAGTGAGTTTACCAGCCTGCTTACGCAGATGCCTAAAATGGCCTTGTTTTTTTGAAGAGACTGAGTACCATGTGGCTGATGATGGTACGCGTGCGTAAGTGGGTATTGTGCCCGACCCTGCGTACTTTAGCAAGCCTTTTTCAAGGTGTAGCGTAATCAAAGTGATCTACACACCAGAGGAACGCACTACTGAATTGCGACATGTTAGCTCGGATACCATTGGCTGTTGATAACTTGCAGATCACGGTCCTGTGTGTGTGTGTGTGTGTGTGCACGCGCGCTTGTATGGGTGAATCTCTACTGGCTTAATTTGACGTGACTGTGTATGTGGGGGTGCGTGGGTAGGTGGGTGGGCGGATGGGGATGAATATCACATTTGTCACCATTGTGGGCAGATGGTTGGCTATGGCTTAGTTTCCGCCTCCTTCCTCTCTGGCTGTGCAAATCCGAGGTCAAAACGATCCAAAGGGATGGCAACCATACCCCGCCGTTGCAGTTGACAGGTCACTGGTGCGTGCTAATAGCTAGAGCTTCGGCCCACATGCGTTCTGGGTTAAACGTGACACCTTGGGGTCGAAGATGACAGCAAGCACATTTTGTGAATTGGGGCTTTTTTCTCACTAGCTTCACTTGAGTTCGTAGCCTCGGATGATTCATACCTAATGATAAAAATGACAAATCACGCGCACCGTTCAGACGGAGCATAAGCTCGGGAACTTTGGATGAATGAGTGATCCAACGTACGTCCAGACGTTGGGTTTTTTAACATTGGCCCTTGTTGCAACGACTAGACTGCTGGGGTGGGGAGTTTGAACATGACGGCGCAGTAGTTCGCACCTCTCCTGTCGTCAAAAGCTCTTGAATCTGTCGGACTGATCAACTTGTAGTTTTGATCCCCATTCGAGTGAAACCCACGTTAATATACTAACCCCGGCGAATGCACAAAGGTGTTCACGTGGAGAACCCGAAAACCGAGTTGGTGGTGAATATCCTCAAAACACCTAAGCAAAGCTCAGCCAAGAGTCTTTTTTTGGTTAGACCAAATGATTCGAAAATATCTTCAAAATTTCTCTTGACGAGTTGGCAATGATGGCGGTGGAATGGTTTTATCTCATCCGTTTTTCACCTGTTGGTGTTTTTACATGAGTTGGTCAAATTAATATTTGTTTAAACTCTGAATTTGATGTGTCACCTGCTGATCCAGTGTCATCTAACTGCTCGAGCATGAGCAGAATTACAGTGGGAAAGATTGGTGGTCCTATAATTTCGTCGCAGGGTGTGTGCGAAGACTACACGTTTTATTCAGCTACTCTGTAACGCTCAGCTAAGGCCAACCATTAACTTGGTAACACAATACTTCCGTAGAGTATGTACTCAAATTTTGCAATTCTCGGTGTGCACTATCTTTTGTTTCACCCGATATCGGTGCCGTATTGTTGCCCATATTGTTTCGTTGTTGGCTACGCGAGATTAGTTGTCCCATTTTTGAAAAGCTGTGGATCATACTATCTTATTTCATACTGAGTTTCTGAAAATCCACAACCTACAGCACTTATAAGCCATTCATTATTCTAGTGTATCCAGGTGAACTCAATCCAATAGCTGAGGATCTGACTCATGATGTTGGGCTTTCTGTATGATTCAATGATCGGCACCGTTTTTAAGAAATCTTGGAACTCGGGCTCTAAGATTATCTCATTTGTCTGTCTTATCCAAGAACTGATGCGCAAACTGAGGTGAGTGTTGCTACCGCTTGCCACATTGGATAGACCGATTTCATAGTGGTAAAATAACTAGTTAGAATGGAAATCTAGTTCTGTAAATGAAGTCAATTCTTGCCGAATGGCCGAGAAGCACTACCCTTATTGAGGGTAATCAGCAGCGTGTATCTCACAAATGTCCGCGACATCTCGGTTAGTAGTTGAAAACTAAATCGTTTGGCCACGAGTGACTCATCAGCAGTGCGATTCGCTCGTACCTATACAGGATATGGTGTCACTCATCATTCAATCACGGAATCCACTTCATGTGGCCACTTGTTGACCTGCGCCTCGAGTGGCAAATTCTCAAGCACTAGCCGGAAAGTTGCGGTTTCGAATCCTTCTGGAGATCCGTGATGGCTCCAAATTTGGATGAAATAGCTTTTCAGTGCTCTGTGGCTTTCGGCATAGACCAACTTCCCTTACGGGACGAAATATCGATTGCGTTAACCAAATCTCACCATATTACCCACAAATTACTCTAGTTGGTTGAATGTCACCGAAACTTTCCTGGTAATGGGTTGTTGATCTGGTGTTGGTTGCTCTGCTGAGCGATTGGCCTGCAAGTTATTGGGTACGTTGCCAATTCCAGTTGCAATGCTAGGACGAAGAGAATATTGCGACAAATCTTTTAGGGGTATGCGCAGCGAACCAGACGTCCAGTCCTACTGGTCCGCTTCTTATCTGTGAATTCGATAGTTATGCGCAGGCTTTTCTGGCAATTTTTCCTTCCCGTTTTATGTGAGTTTATCAAGTAACCATCGTATGTTTTAGTGCTAGAACCATGTGGAAATGGGCCGGTGAGAATCATTGGTCCTTTTAAAATGTACCACTCTGTACAGTACCAGTTCTCCCCACCTGACTAAACATGCTGGATGATAATTCCTGTCCTATCCTCGCCTTGCCACTTCCTAGGTTCAGAAAAGATCTCGCAGATGCAGTTGCACAAATCGACGCTAACAATCTTGCACGTGATATGCACCATCAGTATCGGGCTTTGGATCCATCTCTCATGCCAAATTACCCAGGGATTTGACATCTCTTTTATTTGTGTCATTCCATTCATTTCGTGTACAATCATGCTGTTATTGACTTTGATCCAATTTTCGGTCTTAGTTGCTTTTTTGTTATTTCCTATCTTTTACCGGCTTGTTTTGCGTGCCTAATCACTCTGTACATTCGATTTGGGGGCAAAACAGTATCACGTTTTCCTTGATCGCAAGCATATCATACGAACCACCAGACATATCAGCTGCTCATGGTCGTTTTATTTTCTCCTTATTTAACTGTTACCATTTTTATACATTTAAAGGTTCATTTTACCTTACCTGTGCAGCGTTACTATTTTACTTATGTGCTTATTCTAATCGGATCTTCCCGTCTTCCTTCGATTGTTTACACGTCCAACAAATAAATCCTTAGCTGCCATGTTTGGTTCCCTTGTTATTTTCTCATCACCTGCCGTTTGCTGTTTGATGGTTTCTATTCTGCAAGAGCTATTCATTTGCTTGTTTTGCTTGATGGACCTTCCCCATGCGGAGTTAATAGGGACTAGATACTTTGTTTTAGCCATCCTCCAATTCAAATTGGCTTGGCTTCTTGTATTTCTCAGATCACAGCTGTTGATCACCTAGGTTATCACGAACCGGTAATTCTGTGTCATGCAGCTGAACTCGATTAATAACCCAAACGATATAATATATCACGATGGCCTATTCGAATATACCTAACATGAATTCGATAAATGTTTCACTTATTCATCCCATCTTCCAACTTTTTAACCATCATTCCCTACGTCAGTTGCGATATTCTAATAGGTGGTTTGTATGTGTCACTGTCTAGGTTAAGTCAAGTTCAGCTGAGAAAAACCCCTGGATGTGGTCCGATCGTGAATTGGCAGTATTTATGAGAAGTGCCATTATATGTGACAGTCTACTAGTAAGTATGGTTCGATAGCATAAGCAACTCAAATTATTATGTTTCTTCTTTGAGAAGAAACCGGCCATTCGGTAAGTCAGTAATTTTGTGCGGTTCTGAGAATGCGTTTCTTCGAGACGGATCTCAGTCAAACAGGTAGTCCATAGGGCCATAATTCTACCTAACCAAGAGTGTTTACTCTATGAGAGGGTACTGTTCTACGCAGGCGATTTTTTCAGTCTTGCTGTATTAGTGGGAAAGAGTTGCACCTACATGTCTGAAAACATTACTTGGTTTGTGACGAATCATTACTGAGGCTTGCCGGTTTTGTCGTTTGGCTGGGAGCTGCGGTGTTTTTATCCGTCTGAATTAAACCCGTATGCCGGCTTGATGCTGGTCAGGTCACTTACCTAATTCTTCAAACTGCATTAAACCATCATCTGTGTTGGACATTTATGGTCTCATAGGGTTATCGGTGCGAAGTTTTAAGTTGTGAACGATCAGGGTTTCTTTGGGACCTAATACAACAATAACGAACGAAGTAGACTCCTTTAAGTGGCTTGAGAGTCCAGTACTGTATTTCTTAGCTTAATGATTTTGTGAATGGTGGGAACTTATAGATAAGTCTTCGTTGAGAGGTTTGGAAAGTGGTCGGTAGATTTATCGATGGGTAACGTTCCGCTTGTGACACAAGTGACTTGGTTACAGGCGTTTGTCAACCGATTGAATGCATCTACTGACCTTGTGTTCAGACGGTGCCAAATGAAAACGATCGCCTGGCTAGACTCTAGGTAAACTGAAAGAACCATTCGAAATAAGGTGTCTGAAGCACACTATTATCCCTGCATTCGTGGTCGTTTGGTTGCCGGTCACATCTATCGCTTCTGCCTGACTAACTTTTTCAGTGACCAATTCATTCCTCCAATTAGGGGTTTACTCGAACACTTGGTATTTAACTGATATCCCTTACTGTGCATATAGACTCAGCCATGATCTTCAGACCGTTATCTCACCCGTCGACTTCCCAACACCCAACTCCAAAGTAGCATCCGAAACTTACCCGGAGTCAGCAATACAAGGATAGACATATACGTAAGATCGAACAACTGCTTTCCATAACACACAACGCTTAGCCGGCGGACCTTACCGATACTAACAATGGCACCATTACGTCAGTAATGAATCGGAGTAATGCTGAGAATTGTAGATATCTAACATGTGTAATAAACTATCTGGAACGAGGTAAGTGGTATCGGCTGTACTCAAAAAGTACACTCAAACCACAACTGTACGGACTGCCTAAAGTTCACAGACAGATGTCCATGTAAAACCAAAAATGAAAGGTATAGGTTCTCCACCGCATGAGCTGGCTAAATTCTTAGCTGGCATACTAAAACCATCCACATGGAATTCGTACAACCTTGCCAAATTTCGCGGTATTTCCTTTTGGAGATGACCAAGAGGTTGTTACAAGAGCGGATACAACTCTTAGCGGATGAGATAGTTGACGGCACGAAGATGTGTCCGAAACCTGTTCATTTTATTCTTGACCCAGTTATTTACTAGCAATACCACCTTTAATATCTCCGATTTCGGATAATATTTATGTAGAGGATCTTGAACAAAAAGACCTGAACCGGTATCGCTGTAGGCCATGGGTCTTTTGACATTAGGTTGACAACCTCTCGGTCCGCACGGATACTCAGCTTCACGTGGCGTCAAATGATGCTTCGGGTTGAGTTGTGTTTGTGGCCAAAAGGAATGTCACCGGGTCTCCAGAAAATAATAATGGTTCAGCTGTAGCACCCTTTCGGTGCCTAACTGTCATGCCACCCGAAGGAAGCACGAGGGCCGAAATACTACCAGGTTGCCCAAGCCTAGACAGGAGCAGTCGAGGTGCATAGGTCGGCTTCTACCCACGGACCTTCCGGTCAGTAAGTTCGCGCCTCAACCATTGAGCCTTCTCGAGCTCGCCTCCAGAAAAGCCACAGTCCTACCAGAGATCTAATGTTTGAATGAGGTTGACTGAGTTGTACCGCGGGCAGAGGTTCCGGCTTTGAGTAGGGTTTTGGATATCTGTTCTTAGTGGCCCCTGGTATCCGACATCAAACAACCCGGCGGGCGTTTGCGGAGCCAGTTCTGATAGTTTCGTTTGATTTCTGTGTCCACTAGCTTTTTAATGGCTTAGGAAGGTGTGCGCGTTTTGCGTGGACTTGTAAACCGCAATGGAAGACAGCAGCGGACAAATGCATATTCAGAGTGCACGCTGATACCCCAGAAGGAGCGACAGACAGTGATAAACCCTTACAACCTTTAACTGATGGCGATGTGGCCTATTTGGATTCGGGGTTGGTTCGTTGGTGAATACCACTTTGTCAGGCGATTTCCGCTGTTCCGGAAATCGGTACTGCAATGGAGCAATTTGTGATCGGCACACATCTGAAGCAGGCGCTCTCTGTTGTCCATGCGTCTTGTATCCAACCCAAGACGACCACCCAGTTTGGCGTCAATAGCGCTACTTAGGCTTACCTACCTGAATGGTCATGTTTCCAGCAGCGACAACGATGTTAGAGCTTTTAGCCCGTTGTAAGAGCACCTAGAGCGTCTTAGAAACTGTCTTTGGAGGATTCAGAGCCACAATCGGTTGGGATGTAAGCAGACACGATAAAAAGAACGACGAACCTCACTTTCTGGAGATTCCTTCACAGACTTTTTCATACTAATCGCGCAGGGGTGACTATCAACGGGCATCCAGTCAAGTAAAGACGCTTCCGCTCGATGACTCAACACCATACCTACCCCAGTATATCCAACTGCAGTGGCATCACCGGAGGTGCGCAACGAGAAGCTGGCAGGTATCGAGGAGACAGTCAGTTCCATTACATTACTTGCGTCCTGTATCCTTGTTTTGGACAGACAGCACGCACCAATGCAGCGGAGGTGTAAGAAGGGAGGCTTCAGCAGTAGCACTTTTCCTCTTACCTGCCCTGCTGTACGCAGTAAATAAGGCGACACGGCTGATGATACCGCGCGACTGCCGATGTGGCATGAGAGTATTGTGGATTGTAAGTGTCATCGTTGTACGTGTGTTGGGATACTGCCAGGGCGCCCACACCCAGACAGGAGGACGCATAGGTTCCTCGACCAAAGCCTTTGGCTCCAAAGCCTAACCACAAGGCATCGGTGTTTGGCAGGAAATGCAAATCCATTATCATTTTTGTAGAACTAGTCGCCCTGCACGTTCCAACTCCCAACCTGTAAGGCCAGGAGACTGTTGGTCAGACGTCTAACCATTGATCAACTTAGTATGAGAGACTGGGTGTCGCACGGACATCCCTAGTGTGGCTCAATGGGTCACGGAGATACGCAAACCGTCACTCCACGCGACGGGCCAGTCTCTTCGTGAAGATACCTAAGGAGAGTGTATTAGTGTCGAAACGAACTCAGAACTGCACGTTGCCACACCATCCTTTGTTGCTGACCCCTTACTTATGCTACACTGTACAGTTTTCTTTTCGGTCCTCAGAAAGAAATGGTACAACCCATGCTAGGCGACAACCGAACGACTGTACATCAGCGATTGCTGCTACTGCTTCAAGGTGGACAGTTCTGTCCGATCATTTGAACATTTTCCACGATTTTGGCCTGAAGGGAGAAAATCATAGCATGTTCGTTGTGAGAAATTCAGCTAAGTATGGATATGTCTAACCGCATGGGTCTCATCGGATGGATGTGAATGCGACCAACCATGTGACGCTTCTGCTGGCATTTACGGATTTTCTATGTTAGGACTACACCTTCCTCGAAGAATCTAATTTTTAGCCAATTGTTGGCTTGATTAACTGGTTTACTTGTGAATATCGACGTTGCCAGTGATTAACCCTTTCTGAAGAGCCGAAACAACCTATTGTCTTGAAGCCAGGCCATCTACTGGTCAACAAATTTGCTAACATGACAGTTGGTTAGAACAAGCCCCGTATTTCAAGTGAAAGACCACCCAATTAGAGACGTGCTGCTTGGTCAACGCTGAATTACCATATTGCCGCTTCGTGAATGCCTGCTTGGGGTCATTCACTGGGTATGAGCATGTCGTGAACTAGCCTTTTGCGACTTGACTGGTGTCACATCCTGACTAGAGTGCTCAATTTTTCTCGTAAACTGGATTATATTTTCGCCTCCTGTCTGCTGTCCGTTGCGAAGTTTGTCCACTGTTGTGATTTGAAGTTGCTTGTCTTAGCCATATCTGTGACTCCAGTATATCGGAAAAATCAGGTTCTTGATTTGAATTTCGTTAAACTCTTTGCAGGAATGGCCTGGCTGAGAACGTTATTACCGGTCTCCAAGTGTTTTGGGGGGTGGAGCAGCTCAGCACTGATAACTCGCCAGATTGGTCCTACATGCTCTTGTAGTCACTCAGACGAACGGTAAGTGAGGAGGTTGACTTTTCTGGACAATGGTGCCAGTTCACAATCCATTCTAAGTTGATAAAGTTGTGCTCCATTAGATTGATCCATCCTAGAGAACAGCGAATTATCTTGTCGATTAAATTAAACCATAGTCGTGTGCGTCTCTTGAGCGCAAAGCGAGCCTAACTTTACTCCATAAACTATTCAATGTCCCTATCCCGATTTTTTATGACATTTTACGAAACCCTTCCCCCATACACCCATTTAAGGATCATCAGTGTTACTCGCTAAATCCGTTTCAACTGCTTTCACCAAACTCGAGACACTAGGACTGATAGGCGATATCTGTTATGATACGTTAAAATTCCGTCCTTTCTCGTCAAATACAGGCTCAAATTGCGGTTTATCTACGACGAGACGTAGGAACCGCATGTCGTACGTCTGCAGGTGAAGGGTGTAAAATCGTTCGGCTGTAACACCCTTTCGGCGCATAGCTTGCATTCCACCCGCAGAAAGTATGGGGGCTGAGGTTGCCCAAACCTAGACAGGAGCAGTAGAGATGCAGAGATTGGGTTCGAATCACAAACTTCAGGTCAGTAAGTTCGCGCCTTAACCACTGAGCTATTTCGAGCTCAAAAATATAAGATAAAATCCAACATATGTCGCATCATCATATCTGTTCTAATGGCGTGCGGACTGCCTGTATTTTTAGTCGTATGTCAGAGTAATTCGTGCTTTCCACATGCAGAGTGTATGACCCTTCTTGTGGAATGCGCCATAACAAAGCTCCATGTAGTCTAACGCCCCTGGCAAAAAGGTAGATTTTTAAAATGTTATTTTGTCTTTCAGAATGTAACAAATTCAGTGATGCTGCCATCAGAATAGTTCTGTGCTACCCATTGTGTCGACTAATCTGGAAATTAGCACGGGTGATAAAAGGCATTCTGCTCCCACGCTGGTGGTGGGTTCAATCTCCTAGGTCTCTACGTCATAAACTCGTATTCGTGTCTCCATTGACGAGTAATATTCTTTGGTGAGGGCAGCGAGTTTGGTCAGTACTCCGTCAGCGATCAGGATGGTCCATAATGACTTGCGTTAGGTTTAGTCAAACGCAACTCGATGTTCAATCAAGCAAACAACGGTTAGCGTTTGGGACTTGGTTTAATGTACCGTAACGTGAATATTTCATCCGCACAACTGCCCTACGGGTAGGAGTCACCATGGTTTAGTCATGTTAGAATATCTCAGGTTTTCAAGAGGCGTTCGAGAGTGGTTTTCCAACAATTTTCGTCTGTCGTTTTGTCATTTGTCGTGGATATTAAGTATGAAGTTGAGATGCCTCAGTCGGTTCTATATAGTCATGGCAGAGCTGATTAACGTTTTGGTCTACAGTTGAACATGGCCTTCAAGTGGACCGTCGGAACCTGTATGACGCGTTTGGCTTTCATTGGGGCTCAACAAAGACCAGTAGCCTCACACAAGACACAGTTTTAGACGCAAAAAATTGTGAGCTAAATCCATGGCTGGATGATCCGTTGACTACGTTCAAGGGCAACAGGATATGGGGCGTAACCGTCAGCACATGGCACCTTAAATTGCATTGCTACTGTTTAAGAAACCCCAGTTTTATTAACCTCTCGTGTCCAGGACGCCTCTGTTTCACCTCAATGCTATTAGATACCACCACTGCTGACAAACACTTATCCACGCATTTCATTCAGATTATTTCGAATGAATTAGGAAGTCATATAATGACTATCTGAATCCTTTTCGCAGAGTTGATTTCCTGATTATACCGTCTCGAGGTTTTCGAAGCAGAGAAGTGAAAAAATATTATGCAGAAGATGGAACCTTCAATCCTCCAGTTCAAGATGTCATCGATCGTTTCAAGCGACTTCGATGGGGAGCGTTCGTACATGCCCGATCGGGTCGTAGCAAACATCTTTATCGGTAAGTGACGAAATGAACATTGTAAATTACATTGGTACTAACGAGACTCAAATGAGTCTCTCGTTTGTAATATTCTTCAACCGTGTGTGCTGTAAAAAAGTAGCTAGACATCCTACACCGTGCGCAATGGATGCTTGCGTCACAGCGTATGGTTTGTTACTCGGGGCAATTTTTTGCGAAGTTTACCTCCCAGCAGTAAACAATGCACAACTTGTCAGTTCTACTGGGTTCTGTTGTTCTTCTTGTGACCTGTCATGTTCAGTTACCATTTGACTGAATGACTGACATCCAATTCGGGTCATCCATTCAACAGTAGTAAAACCAGTGGTAGGAGAGCCACGGACGGTTTGGGTGAAGCCGAACGTGATGCTGCATGCAAGCTCTTCGCACTGATGTAGGCCCGAAGGAATAACATGGGTGGGCGAAGGTGCACAAGCCTGTTGCCTCTTCCTGTGCCCTGTGGCCTGAACATTATGTCGGAAGAATGTATATCGGCAGCGGTCACTTGTTTATCCTCGAGATACAGGCGTCGTCTGTCAAGTCCCCTAGTTTAGCACCGGGCAGATGTTTCCGGGAGCTAACCATCAACGCACCGTCAACTCACCACTTGATCTGTTTTCTTTGTGATAATCATAATTAAAGAACTGGTATTATGACCTGAATTTAAATAAACAATTCTTGCCTCCTTTGGTCAGATATTTTTTTCGTTTTGAAGTTCCCACCCAATTGCTACCCACGTGCGTACTCTTCCTGCTTCACTTTTAGGCGCTCCGATACGACGCGCGACAAACTACAGGAACACATCCTAACCAATCGTGCAACATCTTTTCTGCTGAACAATATGCTCAATCGTCAGTGGCGTGCGCCCAGATACTATCCCGAGGACATCTATGAACCTTATCACAAACGAACCGGTGTTCCTTGGAGTTATGTTCAGAGAAAACCAAAGTTCTTCCCATAGTTAGATTGGTTTCAAATACACGCTTATAGAAATATCTTTTTCTTCTAACGGTTGCGGCCATTAATGCCCTATATCTCTCATGCTTTCCATGTAGAAATTTCGTACACGTAGACTTTTTGTTCGTCTCATAGTAACATACCACACAACATATGGGGGGATTTTCTTTCGACGAAGGATGATGTCTTGTTTTTTACCACTTTACAAACGTTCTGCTGATGCCCGAGTAACTATCTTGTTTACGCAACAACACAACCAAAGTGGATAAAATTAGCCTACCTTTTATGATCCATACTCTCTGGACGTCTGGGAGGATGATAGTCATCTGACCATGAACACTGAATAGACCAAGTTCTATGTGAATGAACGGTCACTGCTGAGGATTTTGTATACGCAGGAAGAATAGTTTATGCCACTTTACTGACAACTGCTGAGCATATTATCTTTGTTCTCGCTGACCTTCTTAGGAGGGGTTTCTCAGTTCAAGTATCTGTCGGAACATAGCTATGCATTCGGCAGCGTGTGTGTTATACATCTTAACACCGCCAGCCAAGTCTTAAACAGTGTTCACTCCAAACAAGAACCTTCTAAAGAGACGACGGGGGTTTCCCGGCATGCGCGATATGGCGTGAAATCCTTCATTCCTCAGAATAATTGAAAAAGCTCAATTCTCCCTAGTATTCTGTCATCAGTGAGCTACGGTGGTAAATAGTTGCTTGTCTTTCTGGAACTTCACTTCTATCGGTCGTGGTAATCGACGGCAACGTCTACTGGTGCTTCACGGTTGTACTTCAGCAGCGGTTATCTCTTCAATTCTCAACACAAAAAACACCGTTGCGACTCGCGTTAGCAGTGATCAGCAGGCTTTAGCGAAGTTGCTGATGGGTGGTATCTTGGACCAGACTACTACCTAACTCCCTCTTGCTCCAGACATGCGTTTAGCTACTTATCCATGCGCATTATCACCCAAAGGCACAGATTTCGGTCACATTGTGGATGTTTCCCATAAGGTTAGAAATTACCAGGACAGGCTGTAGGTGAATTCTGGCTTGTACAGGATTTTATAGTCACGTTCTATTTGACAGATTTTACTGCAGGTTCAACGTCAAGAGGAGCAGTGTCAACAACTGTCTCATACGATGCATTAAAAGTGGACACTAGTAACCAGAGTTCCATATTCCCTCTGCGAGATTTTCCGTTCCCCTTGATAGTTTAATTTTCCGCGTTGTGAAAATGTGAACTTCGCGTTCTTCCGTGCTCTTTCTATGGCCGAAACGTATCTCTACGTTTATCAACTCCTGCTACCGTTCCACTTCTCGGAGGGCTATTAGCATCTAGTTCGACAGTGATTCAATAGTTGGAACCAATCGGTGCGTTGAATCAGTCTGTGATCACGCACGCCTACACTCGATGTGAGCATTAGTGGTGCTTGTGGAGCGAGAACGATAGACATGAACAAAATAAACCAATCAAGAGGAGGATACAACAGACGCTAATTTCTAGACCAGAGGTGTATCTGGCGTAATTTTCTTCATTTTCGTCGTCTACCCCTTTATGTAACACCAGGCTATTTCGACCTCAAGCATACTTTCTGGAAACGAATAAATTGGTAATCTCACACTTAAGGAACGACGTTCACCTACCCTATGATGTGAAAATTTCGAACCCATTCCTAGTTGTCATTGTCCTTCACATTCCTGGTTTCATATTAGTCACTCTTTGCCCTTGTCGACAGGGTGTCATACCATTTGTTTTTAAGTCCTTATTTGGTGTTATTCGGCCTGCTCTTCATAAACGTTCCCAATCGGGCCGAGATTTCAGTTTTTCGAGGAAGGAACTGGAGGGCAACAAAGCTGCAGTCTGTGTTCTCGATGACCATATTCGACCACTACTTTAAAGTAACATTTACTTCAATACCGTCCGCGTGCTCTAGGGGGATAAACAAGGGCCACCGATAAAGTCTTGACCTGCTGGTGGCGATAAAAATGAGAACGCACAACGTCCCTCACCTTACCGAAGAGTTAATTGCTTTTCAAAAAGTTGAAATCATGCGCACACATTCAGAGTTATTATAGTCATCGAATTAATCCAGCTGAAAAAAACGGCGCTTGAAAGTTAGTGTTCCTGAATACGCTCCTGATTAGAAACAACCAGTTATTTAAGTGAACTTGTGAAGCAATCGTAGTTGTAAACCATAGCATCCTTATATGCACTGCAGATTGGTGCGTCAGCAACCGAATAAACAGCACTGCATCCTCAACGCTAGAACATAACTATAAGCTGTATAGTACGTTTGGGCGTTGTCAGGTGTTGGGCAGACATTGTATGCGTCTACCTCACTGCCGTATGATTTACGTAGATTAACGAAGTATTACGTGCAAACAGCTCTCAGTTACGCCATACCCACCCTATCCGTTTTATGAGTAACTGGTAACTTCCATACCCAAATTACTTTGTGGAAATAGCCTGCTGAACTATCTTGGCATATCTGCCGTTGGGTACGATCATTTACCGACGATCTGGAGCACTGGAAGCTTGTCAGCTTGTGGCCCTATCCTAATCTCCATCTCGGTGAAATGCTTCATCTACACTGCCTGGAAAAGTGAGACAATTAAGATAAAGCTGATTTTCCTATGCCACTCAGTCAAAGTTTCGTCCAACACACTGCTTACCAGTGTTGCAGATGGAGTACCGTGGTGGTCGTTGTCGAATCCTGAATACCAGGTAAATATGCAAGAGTGAGCGTCAGATGCAAAAGGCATTATCTTTATGTTTGGTTGTCATATAAAATTGGCGTAACTGTGAACGTAATTAGTGTGAATGATTTTACTGATGAATCTTCTCCAAGAAGAGACAAGGGATACATGGCCTCCTAGGGGATCTGAACATACAGGTCCAACCCTTTTGTTTCATGCAGATTATCAAAAGTAGCCGCAGCCAAGTGCAGCGAAACAAGCATGCGGGTTTAAAAACCGACTGCAATTACGTGTAGGAGACATGTGAACTTCAGTGAAACAGAACGAAGAGAGAGATAGTCTTATTCAGTAGATTTTCTATCCACCTAATCAATTGAATTTTTGTGCAAGGAACAGGCCATAAACACAACAAAGCATATAACTTCGTTGGAGTTTTTCAACAATCGATGCATTTGGAAGTGCGACTCGCTTTTGTTGGTCCGGCTACGTTTAGGCCTGTGTTATCTACTCCTTTGTGCTGCTCACTCGACTTCGCAATCCTAAAGATGACTCGATGTGAATTTACGGAATCCCAAATTTTGGCATGCATACATCGCAAGACGTCTTCAGTTTTCATCGGATCGTCTTCTGATGTCTTATGAAAAACGTGAAGATCCGTGCCAGTCATCTTTTGGCTTTTCTCGGCCTATCTATTATGCTTTACCACGACGTGTTAACATGGAGAAAGGTTTAGAATAGGTAAATAACATACATCTAAAATGCGGACTCGGTCCGTACTTCTGCGAAATCGCATCCATTTCCGAATCCATTCATAACATGTTTTGTAAAATTCCTGAAGGTGATCCTCTGGATTGGCGAAATTGTTTATTAGCAGGGTTCGTTTTTACCCAATATTGGTGGCCGAAGCCTGCGTCGTTTGCTGTCTTCCGTATCAACGCTTCGCTGCAAAGATTGTTTCTTATTTCATTGCTAGTGTGAACAGAGCAAACAAGCATGCCTGTCGTAATGGTCTTCGTTTTGCCTCTTTCAGGTATCAAAGAATCAGTCACCACGAATTCCCACATTAAACGCATAAGTAACACTATTTTCTATGGGTTGAAACGTATGCTTTTCTAATACGTAGCCGATTTGATTTCATTGAAATCACTTTACGGTGGAGTAATTTCATTCCAGTACAAGTCACCGGGGGATTTGTGCAGCAGTGTTGGGAACTACTGTCACAGACTGTCAGAAAGTTACTGCTGCCTGATTGAGGTGTGCCTACTTAGAGTGTTACTGGCTCAACACTACCGGTGATTAATAGATCTAGTACTGGGAAACCTTCGTTAACACTAGGAGTTCAGTGAAATTTATCAAGCAAGCCAGCCATGGACAAAATGGTGCGTTTTACCGAAGTATTTTTAAACGAGCGAATATTGTTGTTTAAACAATGGATTCAACAAATTCAAGTCACCCTGTACACCTATATTTCAACATGCTGGAAATCGACAATATAGCTTAGGACATGGTAGCGAAAATCAGGCTTAGTTTTTCGTGCAGCTCGTCGAATAGAAACAACTGATGTTAGGTAGCCCTCCAAAGTAATGATATGTGAACTCGTGTTGAATGTTTACAGTGGAAACATACGTTATTGGACCATACTGAACTCATACCACCGTCAAGAGGCATGTAGTCCTGCGAGGTTTTTTCACACTCGAATTCCTTACAACTATCGTTCAAGTGAAGCAACATGTGTACATTCTTAGTGTTATTGCCAACTCCTATCGGAAGCCGATTTCTAAGTTGATATGCTTTATTCAGAGCGACGATTGTCAGCCGACATCAAGTAGGCTGTACAGTAACATGAAAACCCAACTATTGGCCTGGTTTTGAGTGGAAGTTGAAAAGTAGAGTCTGAAAGCAGTTGGAGAAAAGGTCGTGATTGGACAAACCGATATTTCACCTGCAAGAGGAGACCCTAACTTGGAAACCTGGAGTTGCAAAAGCATTACATTAGACTCCCAGTGGTAATACCCTCACTCCAGTCAGCTGATGACACCCAGTAACAGTTTAGCTGTCAAGAAATCCGTTTCATCGGGCTCAGAGCTCGCACTGTAACCCTAAATTGGTATGCAACAGTGTGTTGTGTCTTCCTCATTTAATCTCGATGTGCCAGAGGTGGGGACGTACTATCATTCAGACCGCTTATTTTACTGACACAGCATGACTGCACTAGGTCAGATACCAATGTCGTCTTCATTCAGCTGTCGCGGTAGCGCTTTGTTCCATTTGTCTAGGTGAATTTAGATTTGTTCGTATTAATCAGCTAGAAAACGCCTTCACCAAAAATAGCGTGAATAACCTAAGATGCACGTGGCAGTTTCCAGTCTTTTTTTCTGAGAGATTCAGCAATCCATGCTCAGCTCCCTAAACGTTCATTTTCATTGGTTTTCTCCGGCACTTTCCATGAAATATTCCATGAAATTCAACGCCACATAGGAACCACTCGTCCCTGTTTGTGTCTGTGCCCACACAACCAAGCGCAAAAGCTTCATGCACTGGACCAAGATATAGATATTTTCACGATGTTTACCAAGGTATGGTTAGTCCGTATTTAGGAGTCTCAACAGTATCTGCGTTTGGTTTCAAACCACAGAGCGAGGGGCTTTTTATTAGTGTGAATCTAAACAATCGACCCGTTAGGCTTCAATGGTACAGTGGTTGGATGTACGAGAAGGTATTCCATTTCCTAGACTTAATTATTGCCATATTATTGTTAGACCGACGGACAGTAAAAAGCAGAAAACTATTTTGTCCTTATAATTGCCCGGAGCACTGTTTGCATTTGGATTCGCAACAGGAGCAGTGGATTTCTCGGAATTACGTATCCAAGTACCCAGTGTCATGCAGTAACTCAGTACCCTTGCTGTCGATCAGGAGGATGATCAGATTTCTTATTTACCCTTGATCTACGTCGATCATTTATCTCGAAGTTAGACTGAATTAATTTCAAAGGATAAACCCCCTGAAAATGAAAGCTTTTCCAGCGGGTCCGTGTCCTTATTTGAAGGCTATGATTTACGGAGTGTAATCAGGCTCGGTGATGCAACGTGTAATTTCGTATAATACAATAAGCGTTTGTTACGCCAATTTTGTTTCGAGGTCCTTTGCTTGAGATACATCATGTTTTTGAACGCAATATACCGTACACATCTGGATTCATCAGACCAGTGAATAAATGAGACGTCTCATCCTTATTTGCTATTGGTTCCGTTTTTGAAACCATCTTTATCTGCGATTTTATCATTATTACGGAAATTATTTTGTCGAATCTACCACTGGGCCTTGAAGAAGTACTTGCGCGATTTACTATCAGTTCGCAGTTGTTATTCCATGAAGATTGGGTTTCCAACTCAATCTCAGATTAGCTTATATTTTCATGAGCTAGGTCAAACATGGCCTTTAAAACAACTGTAGAACAATATGTTGATATCACTAGCATTATCCTTGAACCCCCTACCGCAACTGTGAATCTAAAGACAGCTTTTCACACTGCCTATATTTTACGGAAGAAGAGAGGACCAATAGCAAATTCCATTTCATAAGTCCTGCATTAAATAGAAATTCAAGGGAAGTGCATGGAAAACCTATGTAGTCTGATCAGCACACCAATTTCCACTGGTTTGTGAAGACCTAAATATTGGCCAACAACGTAAGAACCTGTCAGTGATGCACAAATGATAAACCGGGTACCGGGCGACGGTTGCAACCTCTAACTCTCGTTTGGGTGAGTTTCATGCTATCACTACGATATAGTGTTTGGCCACTCTATTGACTTGCCCTTAATCTCTGTGTTTGCGTATAACATAACGGGGTTTACTTAGATTGTTGCTTATACTTCTCGATTGTTCTGCCTTCCATATTTGATGTTGTGAGCCAGGCGTGGTCAATTTTCTGTCCATTCCGCCTGTCCCACCCTATCTTATGTTGTCTGAACGACCATTCCACAGCAGACCAACCTACCGAACAATGCTGGTCCAAATTACTAGCCGGAGTCTCACTCAAATGGACCGCGTTCCGTTTCCGTCTGACTGACACATTGTCGGCAATTTGTAGTTTGGTTTGTTGTAACTTGTGGCTAAGGCATGTGGCTTCATTGATGGTTTTGAATTTTTGTGTTTGATCACACAAACGCAAAAATCCGACTTATATCATCTATGTGCTGCTAGTTTGTTTCTCCATAGTACCAGAAAGATCTGCTACCCACATCCTGGTCTTGCTAGTGAAGATCGACGGGCTACGCGTAGCTCAACGTTTTGTTCAGGTGAAGCTACGGCAACCAATAATAGGGATTTCATCCTGTGAGTGAACCCAAACTGTGCTGAAAGGCCGAGAAGCATTGTACACCTGTTTCATCCTTGTTGGGAATCGTCAGCAGTGTGCATGTAGAGAAACTCAGAGAAATCTAGAAATCTTTGGATTTATTTTAGTGAGACAACGAGACGTTTAAGTCATGTAGGGTAAGAAACCGATTTCACATAGCTTCCATGCGTTTAAACGAATACCCAGGTCGTGTTATTCTGTGTCCTTAGCTAGTTTCTTCTCACCAAGAAAGAGGCTTGTGTTGAAAGTGGTTCGTTCCAAGGTGATTCATCCGTAGAACAGTAATCAGTCGTTGCCTTTATCTTGGAAATGCTTTCTTGGCATAACTACAAGACTTATTATGGGCCAGACAACTTTCTGTCTGTGGCGTTAGAATTTCTCAGTGTAACCGCTCCTAATTTAAAAGTCAGTTATGTCAGTTATGTCTCTGGCTTAAAATAGTGCAATGTGAATTAATCCGACTCTGCTGCGATTCAAATTGCTTTCATTGGGTGCTTGAAAGAAAATTTCAGGCTTGCAAGAAATATTCCTGTGGTGAATCCCGACCATATTAAAATTCGACCGCCCAGGGATTTTGTATCAATATATGTATTTCAAAATTGTTCCAAGATTATTCAATAGATTGTACAAGCATACTATTCTACGGAATTCCAGCGGTGTATCTGTAGTGGCTGATATGTAAGGCGGATACAAATAGGATTGGGGAGTGAAACAGACATGACCTCGCTGGATATGGCAACCGCAACCCATAATGTATTCTTCAGCGGTTCAAATGCCGATGGGTTCCATAGATAGGAGTGTATTCTAACGGCGAAGAAGGTGACCTATTGATGATACTTATTTGGAATCTGGTTTTCGTTCGTTGAAACCTTATGGGGTCCATTGTCTTAGGACACATATGTTTTTGTGGCATTATAGGGGACGATGCATGAAGGACAACTTCCAGTTCAGGCTGTTGGATAGCGACGTATATTCGCAAGCGGAACCGTTTTCAAAAGTTTACCCGTACATAAACTGTCCAACTCAGTCGGTATCAAAGTTTGTTACGTATTTGTCAGTACCACCTGCCTGGGCTAGAGGGGTCGACATTTTTGATGTTAGTTGGTGAATTTAACATGGAGTACGTACACAACTAAGGTGTGTGAGAGATGTCAGTTGCACGTGCGAGCTGATCGCCTTCGAAGACTTGAGAAAAACTACCCCAAATGTTAATGGTTCTCGGATGCCGACCCATTATGTTCGGTAGCTTGTATTTGATAGGACGGCTCGAAAACTCACCTTTTGATTCGTCGGCTTCTCATCTCCACAACCTGCTACCTTGTTCTTAGGGGCTTTGACTAATCCATCATACCAATTGTTCAACCACCGTTTTCTTTCAGAATATTGACAACCCAGTGTAGCTGGATATTCCATTTTCAGCAATTGTGTACAAGTCTGGTGAATGTCAGTTTTTTCATGTACCTTCGATTTAGTGATTCATCGCCGCATGATCTGACCTCCTTCTCTCGGTAGTACACAGGGGAGAAACCTGTAACCAACTGGTAAACTAGGTTGGGTCAAAGACGTTAATCACACGCACTTGCATCTGTAGGTGAAATACGTGTTCGTTTTTCACCACATCGTATCTTTTGATAACTGTCATGCATGCAGTGGTCCCAAAAAACAATACTCTTGGCCTCCTTTCTATTCTTTAAGAACTCTGACCAACTCACTTCTGAATCAGCTTACGTATTCGTGGATTGAATACCTAATAAATGAACGGTATACTGTTATGAAGTAGGGTGGCACCTCAAAACCACCTCAGAACCATGTCGGCCATCAAATATCAACTGAACGGTTTTACTATAACCAAACACCTGCTGTAAAAATTTGACTCACACTCTCGAAATTTACGTTGGATACAGCAAAATCCATCAGTTTTTAATACCTTTTCGAAAGTCATAGACTGATATATGGGACAATAATCCTTTCAGCCACTTAACGTATTGCACAAAACGTGAAACATTTTGACTACAAGTGTAAGAATTAAGTGCTCTTGTATCCAACCTTGCACTACTCCTACAGTAAATGCTCAACGACCGTAGGTTTTAATTCGCTGTGCTCTTAAGCGGGCATTAACCTGTGAAATCGTTCATTCGGCGTTCGGTAATGGAAATGAATATTATATCAACGCTATAAAACGTTGCAGCAGATACCGCGGATGGTTAAGCATGCTCCGTGGTGGAGTGAACATTTGACCCATTACTTTAGCTACTTTAAAATAATAAGTAGCGTATACAATACACCCGTGAGTCATGCTCCAAAGCAGGAGGAACGTCGATTTTTAGAGGGGATTCAGTGCATTTGGGAGACATTCCGCAGTGTTTAATCAACGCGGAAGGGCCCACGGATTGAAAATGCCAGGTGAATCTACCGGCATTTTGCGAAGTTTACGAAACAGTGAGGCTGCTCACACCGTGAAACGCGCTCTAAGAGATTCGGGAATTCTCTGCCATGGGCTTGCAAACCGAAACAGTGGCTGTGAAAACGAATGAAATTTTTTCTAAAACCCGTCTTAAAAGAGTTTCTCGCCAAAAATCGTATCAAAGTCAGAAGTATGAGGTTAGAGTCATACAAATATATTCCAGCAAAGACGCCAGAAGCCTGCGTAGTCTTGGCAGTGAGGTAACAAAAGTGAACAAGTGAGCCAAAAGTGATGTGTATTGCATTCCGATAGATATAATAAGAATGGTGTTACTTTTAAAACTTCTGATGCCCCCATGTCTTTCGGTACTGGAATATCTTGCATTTTCCAGTTTACCCGACTAAGGATAAGTAGCGTGGGCAATCCAATCGATGAGTGAAAAAATATTGACTAAATATGCCTGGATGTTGAATAAGAATTTTCGGGTTCAATGTGTTTTCGACTACAGGTGAGTGGTGACACGTTTCCAGCGGGCTCGGTTGATCAGTAACTGTGTCGAACTCAGTTGAAGAGTATTCAAAACTGGGTGTTTTATGTGATTTGGATGAACAGAACCGAAATTCTGGTCAGCGGTTTAAATACACTGGTTTGTTGATAATTTAAGCATTCGTGACGTCTGATGCGGTGAGAGGTGTCCGAAAGCGGTGAAAGATAATGGTTCCAGCCCGCGTTTCACACTCCATCGGACATAGATCTCTGTGAAAGACCACTTATGAGAATGCAAAATGCCGTCCTTGCATTTTCGGCCCAAAACAACGGTGTGGCACAATTTTAGCGGCGACAGAAAGATCTACAATACACAAGTGCTACACATTGTGGAAAGATGTGTGCTTGAATCAGCAAAAGAAGCAACACGGAAAGAAACAAACCCAGAATTGAGACAAAGGGGAATACCAGTTTAATTTGCTTTCTTCCTCTTTGCTATTACATTCCGTTTACATGCGTTGATGAAGGTGAGCCATGATAAACAGGATGGCGGATTACACAACCTAATCCTAACGGTTCTGTGTCAACAGAAAACCTCTTTAACGAATGATTTCTATATTATTTGCAAGATTCCCTAATCCATATAATTCTCTACATTCCCTGAAACATATCCTGCTCGATACCATCAATACTTATACGACATAGCCTTTTGTTACATTTGACCCTACGCGAACAAGCTTGATCAAAGAGCCGCTCAAAATTAATGTGGTCAATCACGCGGACCATATGCTTCAATGAGCATTACAGTTGTCTTAGTAGTATCAGAGTCATTGTGTTAGTGAATTCCAATAAAGCTATGCAAATCTTATCCTGTATGGCTTTAGCCAGTGGCTGAGATTAGGCAATAATAGACTAATATGGGAATACACATGCCTTACTAATTCCTCAGACTGGTTGTGTAACTTATCCATTTGATGATAAATTGTTGGAAATGGGATTGACTCCAAATGGTACAACCAGCG
This sequence comes from Opisthorchis felineus, assembly GCA_004794785.1. NCBI lineage: Eukaryota > Metazoa > Platyhelminthes > Trematoda > Opisthorchiida > Opisthorchiidae > Opisthorchis > Opisthorchis felineus. Next base: position 92,756 of record SJOL01004119.1, on the reverse strand, counting down.
GCCAGTGATAAGGACGTCGGCTTTTTCATGGCTAAAGATGATTTTGTAATTCAGTGGGATTAGGATGATGTGCCAGCTGAGCCAGCCTGACCTAGTCAGTACAGCCGATTCATGAATAAATCTGAAGTGATATACCTTTGAGAAGATTATCAATCACTGAAGTTGCAGATCAGAAATAGGCGGTAAAGTGAAAGACAACCATAACTGAGGCAGCAGTTGCGTCTTCATGGTTGTTCAAGGTGTTTGGGAATACACACTAACTGGCACAAAAATACTCTTTGCTGTTTTGCTACACTGTATAAGAATGAAAGCTCCGAAACAGTTTCTGACACACCAAGAGATCGTTCAACACGATATAACAAAGGGAATCGGCCTGGATATTTCTGAAAAACGTTTTCTTATACTCATGGGAGAGAAGGAAGGAAGTGACAAACGAACGTACCCGCCCGTATGCCAAGCGTGAAAAAGGTGAGCGAATTAGGCGGCAAAATCGATATCACCCTTCTTCTGAGGAGTTGAAAACATCACTGTAGCGAAAAGCTTGCTAGAAGTTGTGCTGGACTCTATGTTTTCACAGCTTAGTTCGGCTGTAACCTAAACCATTTGACTCCGAGACCCAGCGTACCCCACTTTCTACATTTGTGCCCGTGAATGTATCTAATCATGTACACGATTTCTGCCCGATTTCCTGTAAACTTGGTGTGTTCGCCTAGGAGAGCAAGCACAGAAAATCAGCCTTCCTGAATACTTTCGTCCTCATAACGGAAAAAAGCTACTGATTGAATATCGAGTAGTCATAGACGATGCCACCGTTTACTGAGAAAGCTTCCTGTGTAGTTAATTATTTCAATATATATTGTTTTTCGGTTACACCAAATTTTCCAATGAGCTCTGTGCCAGTCTTTATCAAGCCTTCATCTCATTATAACATTACCTTCTCTTACTGTCAATTTTCTGTGAAGAAAACAGAGGGTTTCGTTGTCATACGGTCGATAGGTACCTGGATGAAGTGGCTGAATAAAAAGCCATTGAACCTGGGTTTAATCTCTGAATTGTTTGCGGGTGTGACATGCTATACTTAATTGAATTATCATATTGTGTTTTTAAGCGTCGTTAAGGGACCATCCACTTGCTTATGGTAAGAGCCGCCTAAACAAATAGCTTGGCAAATGTGTGCGTAAATGCTTCCTCTGTGGGTTCGAAGAACTTAGATCTCATAGATTTGGTTAGGATTGTTGTTGTTCTTCATAAATTGTCCTAGGTAATGTGTCGATTAACTTCTCTCAGATTTCCGCTGATTCAAAACAGTATCCGTTTTCGCCTATTTGAAACAAATGTATATTTTCCGTATTGATAACGCGACTACTGTAAAGCCTTCGTACCTTAATCAACGTATTCACATCAGCTCTCGTGGTGCTAACACGTTGCCAGATTTATTTGCCATTCATTTCACCTCCCGGGTTTCAAGCAATGAGGATGATTTAAACATTTATATGGAAAACTAAGCAATACTGTGCGGAACACTCACCTGTCTCAAATGGGCATATTCCATATAAAAAACGGTGCAGGTCGACGTTTATTTCTCAGCTTCTTTTTAATGATACTATCAAATTCCGTGACCAGGAGTTGTGAGTGTTTGACTAAACGATACTAATGAATAATAAATTGTAATAAAAACCTGCCAGGTGTGACATTTTGTGAATAGTTTCAAATGCACTGCCCTAATACATACAGTAGAAGTATTGCGACTTCTTTGCGAAGCCAGTAGATATTTGAGTCATCCCACTGGCCCATTTGCCTGAATTTTAAAAGCTATCAAGTATCCGTCCTGCACACGGCTCACTTTTCAGGCTTACAAAGAGCTGGAAAGTCGATAATCCAGTGTCGCTAACTGGCGGGATGAAGCTCTGACGGAAGTTGCAAGGGTGCAGGCTCCAATGAACCTACCTCATTTTGCAGGATAACAACAAAAATTAACGCATGATATGATCGCGCCATTTGGTTCCCGCCTTCTTTCTTGCCACTAGTATCAGAGTCTCAGCAATGTTTAGATGGTTCTTATGCGAGGCACTAATTCGGAACCACGTGTCATAATCGGAAGTCATAGGGTTTTGTTGAACTCTAACGGCCTATTTTTACTCTAGAAGTGTTTGAGCATGCCAAATGGGCTGTTCTAGTATATACGACGTCTAGCTGTAGGTAACCATTGGTTGGATTTATGAGTGGATTTCTTTTTCATCACTGTATTGTTTGAAAAATGCAACTCTTGCCCAGTTAGTGTGATAGATATATTAGAGCCGAATTTAGTTCTGAATCAGTATCATGATCTTCATCCTCAGTCACCCTCATGATCAAAGGCTATTACTCCCTAACATCCGCGCTGTACGCTTGAACAGCAATCAGCTGATTGGAAATTCACGACCGAATGGTGCAGTGCTCGTCGTTGTTCAACCAGAAGGTTGGAGGTGCGATTCTTCCTGTAGATTTGGTAGATGAGCACTGCTACTGGTTGTCCAAAGGGCTGAAACTGTTGTGCACTGTTTACCGAATTTCAGCATAGAGTGGTTCTGTTGCAGTGTGAAATTCACAACAAAATGCCAAAATCTCCAAGCTGACTTAAAACAAAGTATAATTTAGTCAGAAAATTAAAAATCTCCTACAACTCGAAGAGAGAGTAAACACCGAACTGCAAGAGGTGCATTGCAATGTTGATGGATAGTGTCATTACGTCCCGTTTGGTGCAATTTGATTGGACTTTTCTGACAAAATAGTACGGCGCTCATCTACTAGCTGGCTCAAATCACTATTCGGTGACCCTTTCCATTACGGAGGGATCCCTTTTTTAGGAGGAAATTCCACGGGAGCTTTGAAATCTTGCCACTACCCACAAAAGTAACTTTCAGGACTGAAAGTAAGTAGAGGTAGGCCCAAGTGAACATATTTGTAGGCCGCATCATGCCTGTGGTCACCAGAACACGCGCAAGAAAATGCAGTGTTTACCAGGGACCAAATGTTTGGATGAAAAAAGATATCAAGATTTTGACGTCGTAGAATTTACGGTCTTTACACTTGAATAGGAATGCATTAAAAGACCTACTTCTACTCACCTGGATTAGTGTGTTGTTTCTGTTTCCAGAAGAAGCTATCCAAAGAAGTAACCATTTCAGCGGATGCGCACAAGTTTAACATATTTTTGCACGGAAGCTGCGGTTCCAATGCTAATGCAAACACTAGCCAACTGATACGTAGTTACTCTGTGCTAAAAACCAAGAAGCAGTTTACATTCTTGTCAAACAACAGCCTTATTTACCTGGTAAATCTATTTGCAACCTTGAAAAGGTAACCTCCCTTTCAGTGATATAACCCAATACCTTTCAGCCACCAATGGCTGGTCAGCATTAGCATTAGTCTGAAATGATGAGGACGGCACGTCGTTTGTTATCGATGAAACTGCTATCTGGTGCAGACCCATGCTATGATAATTTCCTCGAAAGTCACCACAGCAGCCGTGTCCCACTCTCATAAGGTACATGAATTGGCGAAATAGAGCACCATCTACCCTATTTTTTCCGCGGTGGACTTTGCATGAAATAGCTTCAAATAGTACTCATACGATGGACTAAATTCTGAGGCTCCGTACTTGTTAGCCAAAACCATGATAAGAAGAGCCATCCATACCTGTCCACGAGTTGCTATTTTTGCAAATGAACAGGTTTGTCGCTTTTTTATCATATCAGATAAAATTTGTTAAAATGGCTTACTGTTCATTTCTCAAGTAAATGTTGAATTACTTCACATGATCCGATCAAGTGGGAGTTGAAATATGCTATCCATCTGTCCTGCAAGGTTTAGTTAACCATGTCTCATAACTTGTATTCTCCACCGTGCCATAACTCAATGGATCATTTTTAAATCTACTTGTAACTTATTTCTATTTACCGGTCCGTTGAGAAACCAACTGGTCTTTTTTCCTGATCGTTTTCTTCCTTTGGCCTAGCCGAAGTCACAAACTGATTCGTATAGCCTCGTTTGCATTGTTTTGTTCATCTTATGTTTGCTTTAGCCAAGCTAAACTATACTTTATCTGATTAACATGCTGCATTTTCAAGGAGAAATTCCGTCAGTCCTGGGTGAGAGAAGTTTAAACCCGACGACTAGTTAGCACCAGATTTTGTGTCCCGACCCATCTGATAATAATTCGGAACGTCTGACTTTAACCTCTTTTCGTAGTTCCCCGAAAAAAGCCAGGTTGTTGCGTGTAAAGGTGATGGCACTTTTGCGACAAATCTAGGAGCCTCTGCATCAGATTCACTTGCACTGTGAAAGCGGAACTGGCATGAATTAAAACTACCGTTTGTTTTTGTGTTCATTCTAGTAAAAGATTTCGGTCAACTCATATCATTTTTTTACGTTGTATTATTGATGAGCCAGATCAGTTTATGGGGCTTTAGTCACATAGGTTACCCAGATGCAAATCAGCTTCCGTTAAATTGTAGTGGGTGCATCACTCACGAAATTCATGGGTCCAGCAATGGGTTCGTCAGTTTTGTTTTTAGGTTAGCGGTTTATGATTAGTTGCACCCTGAGTCCTCACAAACTATATGATTAACTGATTGAGACGAACCATTCACCTGACATACTGATCTCGGCAAAGGTAATTCCAGTGTGTGTTTGTCCGAAATTGAACTGGTAACCCGGAATGAAAAACTGGACATTGTGTGATGGTCGTTAGACTGTTCGTTGTTTTCTCCGGTTGCCGTGAATCAAAACTCTATTTACTGACGGTCTGGTAAAATCTACATAATGGCACCCATACCGCAGGCAAAAGAACGACTTTGTGTGAATTCGAATCGTGCAGAGCTAGTCAATCTAACCAAGCTTCACATGATGGAATGAGTTGGTATTACACTTTTGCTACTCCATCGGTAATCCAGTCGACTCTATACAAATCAGACCCAGCTAAAATGGAATACGAATATGCTTGACTGAGATATATTTCGGGTGTCTGGGACGAAAACGTGCACAGTTTTGAGCAGTCGTTCCAGGACAAAATAACATACGTGAAAAAGTGGCCTTATTAACTTCAGACTTTCGAAAAAATTAACACGAATTGGTCCTTCATAGGGAACACAATGCGATTAGCTCTGAAATGAAGTAACAACAAACAACTTTACATATCAGTCAGTTTGTTCCATTTTTAGCCTTGTGGCTTTTAAGCACCCGGCTTGGCATTGAAGCTGACCACAAACAACTAATCCCCATTTACTGCATTTTCCTAGCTTTCCAAAAAGAGACTTTCTGCATTGTTGTCAAGCTGTATTCACCTGGCACGGTTCTAAAGAGAGGCGTATCCAGCTGCAGATTACCCCTTATTCACCCGAAACCGCTGTCAAAGAAAGAATGCTAGGAAGAATGAAAGTGTACTATGTAATTCCGGGAGCCATTTGTTGCTGTAACAAAGATCAGAATGCGGCAGTTGCCAGAAATAAGATGTGAGTAGAATTGTGCCTCAGTGAAATGTATTGATCACTGGTGAAGGTGAATGCTACATGTCATTGGTGACTCGTTTCGACGACACTGACGCGCCGATTCAGATAGTGTGGTATATCACTTCTGCGACCTAATGATTGCTTTCCACCAGCAAGAGCAAGATGCAAAAACCACAGCAGGAAAGAGCTTATTGGCATAACAAACTATTAGATAAAATGAATGTACTTAAAAAATCAATTAAAAATGCATTTTTTGCGCGGTGTAAGAAACTAAGTGAGTGGCTTTGCGAAATCTCCAACGGATTTCTTCACTGACGGAAATATCGGTAGATCACTTTGTATTGATGGTTGCTGTTCTGTCGGCTGAAATGAACAATTTGGATGCAAGCAACCGGCTGAAGGGCGATCCATTCATCAACAATATCTTGGCCTCTTTCAGAGAAGACGTCAAATGTAGCAACTTCATCCTTCTGGAAGTAGTTCGACATGCTGCTGAGTTAGTGAATTGTATCAACAAGTCCGTCTGCTGGTTGTAAATAACTGTATTTCACAACATCAAAGTAACAGTGGCTAACGATTTAATTTCCTTGGTGAAATTTTAGGGAATTTGCCGATATTGTTTATAGTGGACTGATTCATATGGGTCATTAAATTGGAAACGACATTCAAGGGCTTTGTCTGGTCGTCAATTTTTTGATATTACGCCGTCACATTCAATGAGGACTACTTGCTAACGGGATTTGACAACGAAACCGACACCTTTTAAGTTTAACCTTTGTGATACAATGCAATTAATTTCATCTCTATGGTAACTTGCTGCAATCAAAGCCAAGTGAAATAGGAACATACATGCACAAGTCTAGAGCTCCATATAGACTGCGCTTGTCCGTCCTCCGTTAAGGATGTCTTAGGTACGGTCATACAGCTGAGCCCTTTCAGTAGAACAGAACACTGCCAGGTGCGCTGAGCCTGATGGCAGTGGCTTAGATGAGTGCCAGATAGTGTATAAAGACAAAGTGGAATACAACCAATTGTTCCAAAATCTCACAGATGTCGAAACGTGTGAATGCTGGTTTGAGAAATGCCGGAATAATGGGAGTATATTTACATCAGTTTTGGAATTTAATCACTGTCTCAACCTCGCTGATTTAGCTTCATATTCATTGCTCTTGAACTGAACATTTCTCGTCGTAGTGGTTTTTATCTGAATCGTTAATTTTTACTGGTCTTCTCTGCAACGATTCCTCCTTAGTAAAAGCACCAAAGACCAATTCATTTTATTCTCCTGCTTGCGGGTTTCTCACAAAATGCCTCTGGCCTCATTTGTCAAGAGCATGAAGGACTTCCTCTCTTGTCAGAGACTGGGTGAGGTACTCTACCCCACCTCTGCATTTTTGCAGCCAAACACTAATAAATATTTTTGCAAACTCGTTTCCCTTACTATGTTGCTAAGTATTTAGCACTTGAAAAAGCATAAAACGAAGAATTCTTGGCTCTACAGATTTCTTTTCAATGGTGTGTGGATGTTTTGTAAGTATTGCAAATCCGCTGTTGCGGTATGGTTCACGAGAATGAAGTTCAGCTAAATGGTGCTAAGCAGCCGTTGTCTGAGATCACCTTTAGGAGCTTCATTCCTTCCACAAGTTTACTGTTAAGTATAATTATTCAAGCAGAGGGGGCGTTTAATTCTTTTTGGCTTGTATTAACTACCCATTCCACCGAATTTTCAAAGTTTGACCGAAATCTTACCTTAGTTAAATTTCTGAAGAGAAATAGACTCCGAATTCGGAGAATATACCCAAGGTGTTGTTTGGGAGTCATACGCTTCCAACCGGAAACGCTCTACGACCCGACGCAGGTGGTTGGGAGAATCATGCAAAATTCAAGTAGCTGTCTCAGCTGGAGTGAACCATTTTTCATGTGTAGGCTGTTGCGTGATCCATAGGATTCACATAGCCTTCATTTGGGCAGTCCTATTTCTGCCCAGCACCAAACACAGGAAGACTAGGACCCACGTTCTACCCTAGTAAGGCTTGTCAGCAGTGAATATCTTTGGCCCTTTCTTGATTTGAAATTCCGACTGATGATTTCGACCAGGGGAATCAGCTGATTTACACAAGCAAGACAGCTACTGGGTTGTCTTTCGAGACAGTGGATAAACCAATTATATCGACCAAAGGTGAACACGTCCGCCTGTTCATACTTCAGAATTCAGGTACGTCCTGCGCGGGTTAGTCGAGTGATGGTGGCACGCTCTCTTCGTGGGACTAATATCCGGGACTCTATTCCCGGCAAAACCAAGGGCAGAGCACTGCTGATGAGCCCCAATAACACTGAAATTTGAGTCCAGTGTCCCTCCGATTTAATGTGGACTCACGAATAATTCCTCCAAGAAAGAAGCAGGACTGTTAGACGAGGTTGGTGCAATTTTGAGACATTCTTCTTTCTTATTACCTGGATTTATATTGTTCTATCTTTCCATTGATATTTGTGAGCGTGGGTAGTTTGATTTATTTTGTGTTGAACGCATTCGCGTCAAACAGATGTTTCAGAAGGAAAATTTACTCAGTTAGCGTAAACGATCTGAGGGATTTAATTGGCTAACTTCTCAGAGGGTGTACTGGGTTCGTCCCAGCGACTAGAGATTTGCGTATCTTAGAGGTCAGTGAGATCGGTGGTCATTGAAGTATCGGCCTCGAGAATGCATTGGTTTCCGTTGCTACAGTTTCGATCACCGGAAAATTAGAGAGAGGGGGAGAAATATGTAGGCATTGGAGGCAATAACATGATCATTCAGTTCGTACTGAATAACTCTAGTTATTTGAAGGAGCGGATGCGGTGCGGCTACGTGCTGAAAGTTAAGGCTTTGATGCAGGAGCTTCACTGACTACGTGACTGAGAAATCTGCCAGCGTCATTAACCACCGACGAGTTCAGTCCCTGGGTTACAATCCAGAGAGGCGGAAGTTGTCCCCTCGACTGAGTTTACTGGTTAGTGCTTTTATATTTCGTCACCAGGTCAAACGCTGTTTACATATCCGTCGCTTTCAGGTGGGGTAATCCACTCTCTCAGATATTGTTCAGCATGACCAAGGATGAGGTTCCTGTATCGTAGATGCGACAACTGGGTTACCAATTCCATGACACCTCCATGGATGTTTTTGTCTTTGCTGACGACTGGATCGTGTGTGCAGAGCTTGAAGGGCTTGACTTCCAGATGACTCGGTGTCAGTTTTTGGCTGGAAGTTCCTACTGGCGAGGAATAAACGATGTTTAGATTTTAACTGAATGATTCGCTCCCCATTATCCATACTCTGAGCATCTTCTTCGAATCTACCACTTAATAGTGCTTTTTCTGGGCTTATTCGTTCAGCTTAGGCGTTCATCCCATCCGCTAGGCTGTCAGTATCGTTCTTCCTGCAGATAGAATCGTAGAGTAAACTCGTTTAGTTCTTCTGATAAAAAATGTTTGAAGACAGGATTACATGTGCTAAAGTGTGCCTGACAACTTTTCAGTCCACTCCGTTGCGCAATATTTAGAAGGCCGTGCATTCGTCAGTAACAAGATCTTTGCGCCAAAGGCAGTTATGCGCTCACAAAATGGACAAGCTCAATCAAATTAACCGGACGTATTTTTTCAGTGATGCAAATGAAAAGAATGAAAACCAACCGCAGTCGCATTTAGTCTATAACGGAAAGAACTAAGTAACGAAAAATACATTTGTTGTGGGCACAATAATGAATTTTACCGAGGATGGCATCAGCAATGTGATGCTAGAATTTCATTTGGAATTGGTGATCGACTGCGATCTCACACACCTGATTGATGATTCTATCAAAACAGTAGGTTAAAACTGATTGTACATTAAGTCAAATTCGAGATACACTGAGGCCAGCTCTGACTGTAATAAGTACTAAGTCCACATGTGTTGAAAGTCTATATCAGGCTTATGAACCAAATTTCAGGTGTCTAAATTCATGGTAGGAGATGTTTCATGAATTTAAATTTCCCCAGTCATTTTTCCGGTATCATGCAAGTGTATGAAAAAATGAAAAGTCTACTCCGGTACACCTGCCCTAAAGAGACAGAAAGTTCCTTCAACTAAAACCCGTTAGACTGGGCTAGGAACGGATGGAGTAGGGCAGCCAACCCCCAAATGCATAAATATAACCATAAAGATGGTGTCAACGAAGAAGAGGATGGAAAACTTGTGAAGAAGGATTCCTTGTGTTCTCACACAAAGTACGTGTATGGCCAAGCATATGGTAAACAAGGTGTCCTGAGGCCAAATAAGATACGCCGGAACTATTAGAAAGCCCCCCTGGGGACCCCTTGAATAGACGAAATTGGTCAGCCAGAATACTATAATTATCAGGCGAAATGCACTCGTTTGCACACGGAATGCTCAACTAGATCCAAGTTTCCTTTAATTTGACCCCAAATTGTACTCGTTTGGCAAAACATGTTCACTCGTGCATCAATATATTTTGCAAACGAGTGTTTTATCACCTGCCAACAATTTGGTATTTAAGCAAAAAATAAGACAGACGGAAATTCGAAGACCGTGTCTAACGCAAACGCCTCAAAAAGAGAAAAATCACTCATGGGCTTCCGGCACTTTTCATAAAACTTGCGAGTTATATCTTTCATTAACCTTAGTCCTTGAGGAGTGCTTTCTTCTGTGACTGGTTTAACGAGAATCGCAACACTGCGTCCGGAAATGAGGATACGAAATACTGGACTTTGTGTGGCCAACGTTAATAACTTTGCCGCAATAAGTAGAGGAAGCATAATATCCCCCGGATGAATCCATCGATTTCTATTACTTTTCTTCAGTTCTTGGTTTTTAAAGAAAACCTATTTCCAGATTCCACCGCATCTTGGGGAAACAATAATTCCACTATGAGTGATGTCCTCATGTGATCGACACTTGTTGCTGCTTTTTTGGAATGCCTTTCAAAACGTCAAGGCCGTCCAAGGAAAGACCATCTCGTTTTCCCCCTTGCTCTTACTCTTGATTGGTCCCTAGTTAGGTTATAAGTCCTGAAAAAGGTAGCTCTATCTTCATAGATTTTATTCTCAGCAGATCAAAACCACCATTAACCATTAGGTCTCAGTGTAGTGGCAAAGTCTGAACGGTCGTGTTAAGTAAACATAGATCACGATCCAGACCTTTTGAACATACTACCTAGTAATGACATTCTTTTTTCTCTATATTTCCTCTATAAACGACGGATGTAGTCACCGAGACGGCAATAAACTAGTTGTATTTGAGACAGCAACCAAAGCCCCTGCCCGACATTGCAGAACACATACTAGATTGTAGAACCTGCAGTGTATCTATGCCTTAGAAGACCCAGATAGTAAAAAATGATGCGTCGTCCATTGTCACCAAATTGATTTCTGCGCACACAAATCTGCTCCGCAGCATTTAAACGTGAAAGAGCTCAGAAGACGTTTGACGCACGGATTAATCAAGAGCAGCAACTTCGGTACATTTCCTTAAAAAAACCAGATGACGACTTAAATGCTGAATTTGAGCTTCGGCCTAGATGTGCATTGCCTATATATTGAGTTGGCATAGGCAGCCATCTGTAAATTTCTCTTGTTTAGGTTCTTGCACCAGTAGAGTCAGGTTCTGACGTTGATTACGACTTGACGGAAAGAAGAAATATACTTTTTTGCACTGAATCTGAAAATGTAAAGACACAAGTAACTTTTACCTGGCAAATATTTCAACAGGAGCAAAACAATTAGTTTCCTCTTTCGATTTATTCTCCTTCGTTGCTACGTTTGCGATCCAATAATGACGTCAACCCAGCATTTACATTTTTTATTTACAGTAGCTTTTTGCAAAAAGATTGGCAAAGTAAGTGAACTTGTGGATGGCCAAGCTTCTTAGAACTATTTTCTTCCGTGGTAGAAAAAATTTATTGAAAATGATACTTCGTAGTTTGTTGGAAGCATAGTAATATTCGAACATGTTGAAAATTGTCAGATTTGACGTTTTAAAATAAACTATTCCCTTGTGACACCCTCAAGCCGGTGAGTATATTAAAATAGTTCTAGTGGAGATCCCGTCCTGTAAGTGAAAGTAGTCCATGCTGAGAGGCAATGTGCAGGTGTTTCACCCTTACTGGGAATCGTCAGAAGCGTGAATTTCACCAAACTTCATGGAGTTTAGAACCTGCGGCCTTCCGGCTAGTGGTTTGGACACTTAATCTTTCGACCACGAGCGGCTACTTGACGGAAACTCCACTAAAATCCCCAAATCTCCTCACTTGTGAAAGACGCTTATTTGTCTTCGTTTAGACATCTGTTCCCAATGACCACCACCACCAGTCATTTTCCAATAATGAGTTTCAAACAAGTGTTCTGTTTAAAAGAGAGTGCACATAATATCATTCGGAACGACCATCTCGGCCATCTTAGGCCATCTGAAAGGTTGAGACACATTCCAGTCGAGAATTGGCACTTTCCGTTGTAGTTGAATACTACGCTTATGATTTATTCCCAAATGTTTCGATGCAGCTGTGAACAAAAGCATACAATTACGGCTGTATTCTATCCGTAATGTTCAGTACAATTTTAGTCACTGGTGGGCGGTTTCTTTCTCTGATTGGCTTAATCCGTTGTTGTAGTCAAGAGGGGATCGTTTTAAGGGTCAGTGCGATTATTACCGTATGAAACGATATTTAAACCTTCTTCACGAGCATACTGGGCATGCTCTTATTCGCTCCGTTCAACGTCGACGTTCCTGTCAACTCCAAAAACCCTAGTCGGCGTTTTCCGAACAGAAAGGCCAATAAAAAAGTCTGACCATTGATATACTTTTACCCATAATATTTCAGACCAAAAGTTGAGCATGAATCTTCGCAAAATGACCACTATTTTAACAGCGGTTCAGATGTTCATGATTTTGGAGGCATAGCAACTATAATGAAATGTTTTCGTTATAGTCATTAGACCATAAGGCTGGCTTTCTTCTGCGCCACTCTTTTCATTGCCGGCCATTCTCCTCTTTGTAGGCCCGCTGAATTTGTAGACATAGTAGGTTTTGTCATCTAGGGTGAGCAGCATTGTACGCCACAAGTTTTCACTAAACAACTACACAAATATGAAATCAAATTTACGGTTATCTCACAGAATGGCCCCAACAGTGCCAAAAAAATTCACATTCAAAAAGTGTGTGCCGAATATTCACGATACAGATCGATGAAGTACACGACCCCGTGTAATCTAATGTTGACCTCGGAGTTCTGCCAGAAACAATGTTGTATCAAGACCTGCAGACATCTGAAGGATGTATAACCTGCCCTTCATTCTAGATGACCAAAATGCTTATCTGTACTACTTTTTATTTAGTCATTTACCAATTAAACTATCAGTCACTAAGACTGACTATCAAAATTATTCTTAGAATAAGTAGGCTGGAGTTCCCCCATATTAGATTTCGCCATCCGTGACGCAATTTAGACCCACACCTTCTGATCTACTTCGAAAGCATGTTGTTGCCATCTCCCCAATACACTTGCGGAGCATGTGAGATATCACCTCTGGTGCGACCGATGCGGCTGGTTTAGGTGAGTGATGTGGCTGCTAATTATATGAATTTCGAAGCAAAGCAAATAAATCAGGGAGAAATTTCCGGTACGTACCAGGGTCTGGAGTGGGAAGTTTTGACAGGCAGTTTGGTATCGGTACAAGTTGGACAGGTGCTGGATGGTATTCAGAGGTATCGGGAAAAGTAATGACATCACCGTATTCCTGCGTAATAATTTAGGCTTGCGTAGTTTAGTCGGCGGGATGAACCACCTCCTCGTGGTGCCGACTGGGGAGCCTGGACGCCAGCCTGGGTGAGCTAAGAGTTAAGCAACTCCGGACAGGGCTAACCACCCTGTTTGGTTTTAATGTGCTGGTTACTTTCGACAATGTACACTACGAATCATCTGGCGCCTCCGCACCAGTTCCAACCAGTACACAGAAGCGAC
>SJOL01004119.1:7686-63381 GCA_004794785.1 Opisthorchis felineus | reverse complement strand
ACTCAAGATAGTTGAACTACTAGGTTGCAAGCTACGGACAGGGATGACTCTGGGTATTTGAAAGGTTAGGTCTGGAAATTCTTTCGTTTTGTATGACACCACCCTAATTGCCCTCCCACAATCAAACATAAGTAAATTGAATTGTATAATCTAGCGACTCCGCTCGTTGCTCACACTTTATATGCACAGTGAATAACAAGTTAAGTTTCAACTCCCATTGATACCAAGCTGTTTGCGTGTGAAAAAAAACTAAGAAACGCAACGGTCGTGCACGTGTCTGGCAGATCTGGTAGAAGGTAGAGTTTTATCTGTGTGGGATCTAATTAGGTCTTCAGGTATGAGTTCAGGGTCCCGATGCAACGCCTTCCTCACTTGGCGCTGGGTTTAGGCCGTGTACAGACGTCGATAATCGTTGGTCTTTTGATAGGCTGGAATATTGTGGACAATAAAGAAATCATCCGATGGTTAACAGTTGCACTGGTAATGACTGGCTGTCGCCACATGACCATTTGACCATGCGGATTCCATAATTGAGGGATGAGTGATCCTATAGCATGACTAAGTGCGAGTTATTTAGCCTGCTGATCGGCCGCTCATGACCGAATCGTTCAATGTTCTAACTACTAGCCGGGTGGTCGCGTGGTCCAAAACTCCCTGGAGTTTCGTGAAGTGCGCACTGCTGGTGATTCCCAATAAGGATGGCGCCTGGAAAGTGTTCTCAGTTTTTGGCGTAGTCTGGCATCTAGCTTGTTGGCAATAGATGGCGCTTGAAATGAGGCGATGGTAGACACTTGTGACTAGTCAGTTAAAGGAATAAGGAGATGATCTAGAGAACTGAGGCAGCTTTCCCAGTCATCATGACTCCAGTTTGTTTCTATATCTTTTTAGTTAAAAACGTATAATCAGCACGCAAAAATTAGTCGCATGCAGTTAACCAGTACTCAATCTTGGACCAAAGACAAGATGACAGTTTCATATGTGTCACATTAGCCTTGTTGTTTATGTAAGATTGCAAATGTCGGGAGGTAAATCTTTGTAGGCTTTAGCAGTTTTCACAGTTTGAAAATACTGGAGTTTTTCATGTCAAAAAGGGGTGGTTTTGTGCGCTTATCACGAGGTTTATTATCTTTGACAATGAGCTGATTATCGGACACAGGAGGCTGATTATTCCATTGGGATCTTTTATGTATTCTATTGTGTAAAATCTAAAAGACTGTCAGAATGTTTCATGTTTTTATTTGAGGTTGTTTGTTTGCAAAACTGATTATCGTTGTGTTGTCAAGCGTGGCTCAAACACTAGTGAGAAGATAAGTGTCAAACAGACCACACTGATCGTCACGGCAACAGAAATGAATTATGCAAATTTGCATCATTAGAGCTTTGAAGGTAAATTCCGTTACTCGGGAATCCCAAAAAGCAACAACGATAGCAATTCTCAAAGTGAAAGAAAACTTTCCCTTTGGCCGTTCTGTGAAAAATCTACGGAAACCACTGTGAGAGGTTGGAAACCTTCTTTTGCTTCAACGATGGCGTTGTTTGTGGGACAAAAATGAAGCCGATTTCACCTGACTGTGATTTCACTGTGAAAACGTTCAGGTCACAGTAAAAGCCATATAGTGTGAGCCCATACAGCTTGCCCCGGGATCCTGAGTGAAATGAAACGTTACGTTATATTAGCACTTTTTAACTCCTGAAACCTGTGTGTGATATAAGATAGCGAGTGGAAACACGATTGATGCCGGCAGGTCACCTGATGTATACGAAGGCAACCGGATCGTTTGTAACTAGTATTTTTCGCCCTTAGTTGAAGCCGGTTTGATTCAATAGATAGCTAAGCAGTTGGCATATAACGTTCGGAATACGTTCACCGAGTTATTTCGATGACCTGTCGACAACGCAAGTTTGAGATTTTACCTTTGACCTTTATCTACTAAAGCACTCTGCATTTAGCGTAGAGTAAGAATGAGACAGTACCCAGCACCACAAGCACATGTGTGTCAACTACATAATTTGACTCCGCTTCTAGCGGTGAAGTTCATAATTTTCGTAATCCTCCTTTGATCGCACCAAACGAGTGCATTTTTTAAGAAAGGGAAGATCTCATAAAAATGGATTTATGACGTATTCATGCGATCTACTATGTGAATGAGACTGTAAACTTCTGTTGTGCTGCTGGCAAAAAATGGCAAAAGAGCAACTGAAAACCAGCAACAAATGGATCAGTAGTTGGGCGATCAAAGTGGTGTCCAAAACAGTCGGAAATATAAATTCACGATCAGCCCATTCGGCTTGACAGAATGGCTGAGCCTATCCGGATATGCTGAAAGTAGTTGGTTTAGTCCACTCACGGGATACTACAAACAATGCGTTTGATTCTAATATCCACGACCCTATTAAAAAGTTGCTCGGTTGTGGTAAAATTCATCCAAACTGAGATATTCTCCAAAGAAAACTGAAAAGGAAATCCAATTTTCTCACATCCAATTTTGTTCACGAAATGAGTAGTTTAAGAAACCTAGCGATTTACTCCAACCTAATGATGCAAAAGAAACAGTTAGGCATTTGAATTATCGCAATCTACTTCTTTGGTAGACGGTCTTCACTTGACCCTTAGTTTCACCTTTTCATTTCATTAAATATAGTCAGTAATAAACCGCCAAAGAATATCACAATATCCATTAATGTCTATCTTGTTGGCTGGTATTTCACAATTCCCTGAAATACCCTGAAGATCGTTTTTCACATCCATCGCATTCTATTGGGACAAACACTATGACTTGAGCACATATCACAACGGAGTATATTGTTGTACGAAAGCGTTTTGTTTGTTTGTATGAAAATTTTTTTTCAAATTTCACCAATGTTAAGCGGGTTGCTAGAAAAGCCTCTATTTGTCTCAAGATTAATAGCACCATCATATGAGACATATAGGATAGCAGCTACCAAAAGGTAGATCTTGGGGAGTAAAGTTATGACCACAGATCTTATGCTGCCTATCAGACAAAATTCCGGTCAGGAGTGAACCCTTTATTTCTTATTTATTGGCCTTCCTGTCTAGGACTAAAAATCAAGCCAGCATTCTAAAGATCAACCTTTGATCTGGGTCTTGATCTTTGGTGAGACAAATATCATCTCCCTCTCAAAGCTTTGATGTATAGCTTGTGTCAGTAACTTCTTACTACTTTTCATAAGATCTTTCTCTCTAAATCTTTTGTTGCGAAATCTTTTGTCGTGATTCTATTAGATAACCTGAGCTGCCCTTATGTCTAACTCCGGTCGGGTAGGGTTCAGCATTTCACAACTTTGGCCTCTGACACCCTGTGGCAGAACGGTATCTCGACATTTACGTTGTGAAATTGCTACTCTTCGTATTCCCCTATGTTGGATTTTCTCCCTTCGTCTCTCCTTGGTTCTCCCGTAGAAAGCTCATTGCCTAAATACAAGCTCATCATAAATCACATTCGCTAGATCAGCTGTTATCTTTGCAAGCGTCTTGGTCGATATCAAAATGAAAACACAATTTTAACCTTGTTTTAACCTCAATAAGAGGATTATTTCTCCATTCTTTCAAATATTTAATCGGTTTTTTAATCAGATTGCCCTATAATTTGTGTATCCTTTCGAAATGTGAGATTTTACAGCTGGTTGTTCCAAGTATCACTTGCCCGTTAATTCCACTTCCCCGAGAATCAACCCTACTTCCTAACTCTTTGTAAAAAATTTTCAACCTCGAAAATAACAGACATTTGTTTCGTCTGCATTATTTAAAGCCAATAATGTCTGACAGTGTTACGACCCTACATGTCCTCCTTACGGTACACGAAGCCTCAATCAACTTGTCTTTATACGATAACTAAACTTATTGCGTACAGCTGGGTACAAAGAGGTCGCGCGTTATTTTGACTGCTTAGAGGCTCTTTATTCCATTCCCTGGACTAGATGAGTACACGTTCTAGGTATAAATGAAAGCAATCTGACTGTGATAATCATGACCATAGAAGCAAAATTTGCGTTCAATACGGCCCAACTTCTGCGACTGGCGATTACTAATATGTAGAGGATACAAATACTAGGACATTGTCCACCAACGCTACATGAGAAGAAGGAACCAAATTCGGTAACGTTGCAGAATGCCAGTAGCACGGATGGATTTATTAGTTGCTGGCTTATGCACCCGGCTTGAAAATTAAACTACAAATTTTCCGTCAACATTTGCAAATGATTTGGCAGCAAACAAACCGGCAGCTAGTAATCAGATTTTGTACAACCCGCTCTTATTATTACCATTAAAAACGCACAAGGTTATGAACTGGAGAATAACTGAGAGGTGATTACCACTCAAAACCTTGGATACTTCATGCTTGGTTCTGTGTTACGTGTCTGTTGAGAGTCAGCACTTCTGTGATTGGCTTGCAAGCTAGCAAATGTACCCGAAGCCGCCTGTTGCCCAGCTACAGTCAGCAATGCAGTGTACATTTTCACCCACACTGAGTCCAAACTTGTGTAAGGTGCCATTTTTATGAAATCATCCGACCTGCCCACAGGCATGCAGTCTCCATGGGACACTCCAATATTTGTGTGATTTTGAGTAATTTTATGCGTGACTGTAACTTTTCATCAAAACCCTGTGTGCTGATGTGAACCCACTTGAAAAGTGTATTGTTCAAAATTATTAGATTTCTTGTTTTGAAATCGAAGCGTATTGGCAATATTTCGATTCCTCGTTCTTGGGTGCAGACGACCTCTCACATTGCTCACAATATGTAGGTATGGCTAAAAATCGTGCTTTTTTGAAGGAAGAATACAGCATCATGATCCCACTTCACTCGCATTTTACGCTAATTTGCTGCCACTAAAATTGGTAAATATGGTTCACTTCTACTCTTTTTTGTTTGTAGAAGAACAGGCAACTACAGCTGTTCCTGACCGATCCCTTTACTTGCTATTGGCTTTAAAGAAGGTCTGCAAAGGCGTATGAGGAATGCACAGATGTCATTACCACACTCCATAAACTAATAATCTCCGTACAAACAAAAGGTTTTCAGGTACCTTACATGAGACTGCTTAAAGCTCTTTTATTCTACATCCGCTTTCCCAGCTTAGGATACTATTTGTCTTACTAGCATTGCTGCGACTAAACGCGGAACTTCTGTGTGGCTTGTATGCATCATTTGATAAAGTGGTCGTGGGTAGCTCGTTGCCTACTTTGAGTCCCAAAGGGGTTTTCAAACTATAAATCATCAGCTGACTGCCCCGTGTGAGCCGACTAGGATCTCAAAACTTCGCAGGAATTGGTGAGATTCTCAAACAACGTTAGCTCAGTAGCACACTCGTGGGAGTTTGAGGAGTCACTGACGTTTCATAAGCCAGTCATCTGCATACTGATTTGATTGAATCTCTCGCCCGTGACGTCAGTCAACTTAATGTGTACCGCAAATGCTACCTCAGATTTCATTTGGTCTTCATAACGTATGTCACGTATAAGGTTGATATCAGATAGTATCGCGGTGGACGCACTGGACTCAAGTTTGGTGGTTTTCCAACGGCCAGCTGCCATGGCTTTTTGAATAGGGTTATCTTATTGTCCAAATGGAAGATGACTTTGAAAAGTCAACTTCATTGGAATTTTATAAAGCTACTACACAAAGTGAAGTAATCCTCCAGCAAGCAACACAGTCAAATTTCACGAACAGCATTGCTTGTACCCGTTAGCATCATATTAGGAATGGCCATGTTATCGGTAGATGTCCACACGTGCGATTTAATAGAGTGACGGTGGATCTTTTGGAGGCATAATGAGTCACAGTGTATAGAACCACTGCAAACTATACATGTGATTCACTGCAATTCAGTTCGAGTAAGTAAACGAACAGGCAACTTGCTTAGGCCACAGTTTATTAGAAGCGGTTCACTGTGTCCAGACTGCGTTGTTTCGACTGGTTTGTGAAATGACGACGGTGCTGCGTGTAAAGTTTGATCCAAATACTAGAATTTGCAATAGTGTTATAGCAAAAAATCCATCGATCATAATAGTATTGAAAAAATGTATTCGCATTTGACAGCGAAAAGAATGATGTGCTTGAATCATAGAATCGATTAAACACTCCCAGTTAGTCGCTTGACTGGGAGACAAATCCCGAGAATGAACAAAATTAGAGCATTGCGCAGAGGTTTCTTCATATTTAAAATAGCACAACAGGTGCCACAACGATCCATAGTTGGCTCATCCTTCATAAAATAGGAAAACTAAGAAAATCTTTGATCGTTCTGTTATCTCAGTTGGCAGTCACAGTCAACTACTTGGTGTTATGTAGGCCATTTGAGATCACCTTGTCCTTGGACTTCAGAGTATGACCTTCTCTCATGATTCGTCGCTCTGAGCTGAGGACACGCCAGAAGAGGATGAAGTTCATTACCGTGAATATTGTAAAGCTCGTGATCAGTACGGTACTCACAAAGACTGGGAGTAGGCGTCGATTAACAATGGCCCAAATATACATTCCAGGAGTAAGCAGAATTCGAAATATCACGAAAGTGACTACAAGAAAAAGGGACAATTATGAGGTTCTTGGAGGAACAACTATAAATAATCTAGTTACCGAATTATTCAATCAAGGTTGGATTTACACATTTTCTACTCTTTTTGCATAATGGATGTCTCGTCCCCTTCGATGACCTGTTGCATGAAGGTCTTCTTTTCTGTCAATCAGAAGATTGAATTTCATAGCAAAATAATGTACTAGAAGAGAAACTCAACTTTGCCTTCGGTTAAAGAACTTGGATCTGTTCATAATATAGAGCATTACGTTATTGACAAATTTTTTGGCGTGCACACAGTTTTTGCTACATTTTCAAAAACCAAAGGGCCGAGGTTTTCAGGTTTGGGAGCAAAGTTAACTTTGTGGATAATGCTGCGTATTCTGTAGTTCTAACGCTCACCTTTATGTCAGGAGTTGACAAATCTCGTACAGAAATGCTCACGTAATTCTCGTCAAATATCCCCATCTTTATGCTGTTCCTTCCTTTTTCTAGTATTCTTACGGCCTGAGAGAGTACAGAGCTTATTTTTTCTCAAGTAAATATAAATAAGTTTGGTATAACACAATGAAACGGCACAGATCATAGAAAACTTCAGATTTTAGTCTGCTTTGTTTTCATAAGTATCACAACAAGAAGTGTGAGATGCCGTCATTTGTTACCCAAACTTGAGCTCCTCCTGAAATTGGTTTAAACCTATGGTGCACAGGTTAAAGGCCCTGTAGATTATTTTCATCTTTACTGTCTAGATATTTAAACATTTTATCTTATGGATACGAGTAGACTGGCTAGCAATACACATACTATTCTGAAACCAATTGTGTGTATACAATGTGAAGCAGTAAAGTGGTGAACAAAATAAAAAAACTTCTTTGGTGATCTAATGAGAAGTCGGCGGAGTTACCAGGTGACGCAAATCACCGGACTGGAAATCAAGCATTAGTTAACCTTGTCTAAATACAGCTAATTCCTACCGTTAATAAGCCCCCTTTACCCGACTAACTAGAAGTTCAAATTCTTACGATGACTTCTGAGAACTCAAATGATTACAGACACCACCGGTGTTTCCAATCAAACCATACTTCGTAGATTGACTTCAAGTGCGGGCTGAAATTCGGGTCGAAAACTCATTGTCCTCCCACTACCTCAAAGGCTCTCACACTTGGCTCCAAAAGTTGCTACACGAATTGAACAAGTTCTAAAGCACTTAGCAAAGTCCTCATAAGTTCAACAGTAGCGCGGGAAATCCAGAGATACCAATAAAACGAGACCAATTACAGGCATTCTTGTTCAGGTATGATGTATTTGTACTTATCAAAGATGTCAGACTTTGAAAATCCGAGCCAAAAATGGCTTTTCGTCTCTGTCTGACCTAATGAGATGGACCATTTGTTAATAATTCGATGGATTGAACGTGTCCCCGGCTGTGTAAAACATGAGTAACACAGCGGAGGTCCAACTTTAACAGACCTGGTTCCTGTTCACTATTACGCTGTCTTACACGAGCAAGTGAAACTCGTTCAGCCATAGACCGATCCCATTAGCTAAACCGGCCTACCTATTCTGAATTGGTCTCATACTTTTACAAAACATTTGCAGCAGACTGTGGAGGTACTTTGCACCCACAACGAGATTTTAAATTATTGCATTTGATCGGACTAGCTTCACAGTAAGACAGGAGTACTCTGCCGGTCTTTGTAGGGTTCTGCAACTCACGCAAGCCTACTCCATTTCAATGCAGAGTAAAGAAAAGGCTGAAACGAGTCGCTAATGGCTGTAATAAATTCAGTGTAACTTAGCTCAAGGGATCCGTTCTTTAGGAAGAAGGGAATGTTTTCACTGCCCACCGAGTGCATATTTTTAACCCAGGCATAAATAACCTTAATTGAGCAGTTAATCCTACTTGGAATTGGACCCAGATGGTCAAACTGTCAAAAACGTGGCAATGCGCGAAATCATTGCAGTATCCACAAACAGTGTGTCGTATCTAACAAACATCAAATAAAACTAACTCAGAGGCCCTCTCGTGAACTCAGAAATGCCATCTCCTGCTTTACCCATTGTCGTTCTAGTAATAAAATCCACTTCATATATGTAACTTGTGAGTTAATATTAGCACAACAGCCGAGTATTCGATATCACGAGTTATACCGTTTTACCACTGGACACCCCGATATTCTTGTACAATAATTCGCTAAGCTACGTTTAGACAACCACCACTTTTGTTTGCGAAAATAAATGATTCACTGAATGGCAGTGGTTTCTTCGTTGAAGGAGCCACATGTGTCTTCAGCATCACAGACTTTGGCCCATGATGTTGGGTGGAAACGTCATGCAGGAAAAATCTGAGAATGAAAATTCAAATAGTCCTAATCACCTGAAGGCAGCTTGTTGACATAAGCAGTGAGACAAAATGAATGGAGCCACTCCAATGACTGTATACTTGATTCAAAGTGGTAATACAGCAAACTAAAGTTGTGCTTTACGAAAGCAAGGAGTGCAACAACAGGCAAAATTACGATAGTCGAAGTGATTTTGTTAGTCCTTATTACAGCCGACCGCGTAACCGACAGACCAAATTTATGGATACACACAGGGTTCAACGCTGATAACTACTTTAATTACTAGGTTCCCAGATTCTCTTATCTATTAGTAAGCAAGTTCGTTCATGATTTTTTGCACGCTGTCACCGATGTTCTGATTTCTAAAACGATGAAACGAAGCAAACCTGATATTTAGTGTGCAATGATAACACGCAGTCAGATTGCAGAGCGCAACAATCAGTGTTTATCTGAAGAGTTATGCAATATCTCAGCACACATTATCTGAGTGCAGTGGACTCTTGTATACCTCAAAAGTGATCAGGATCGTTTGAGCAGTACAGTGTAAAAATAGAGTAGGATGACTAAACCAAGATAAACCTTCATATTTGGAGCCTACAGATTCAAAAGTTTACCAAACCCAGTCGAACAAGTCAGCTGTCTATTTCCCAGAAGTGCAATTCCCTCTTCTAAACTAATTTAGCCTAAAGCAGCGATAATACTTGCTGAATTTCAAACCCGGCGAAGACTGATGTACCTTCAGTAATGCGCAACGCACCCCTAAACAAGGGTTCATTTCACAGGTATATAAGCTTTATACAAGCCAACCAGTTTTTCGTTCGTGAAAAAATATATCAGTTAATTAGTTCTAACCGACTGAATTTAACTTGTTAGTGACTTCTTTGTGATTTTGACCCTTAATGACCTGATGAGCAAATTAGCTCATTCTAGCTTCCTCTCAAGGAAACAATACCCCAATCTAGACATGGTTGTAAGCTTATTTCAGGCTCACCATTTTCGACATCAAAAGATAGACATTCGTGTTTACTCAGACGCTGGTTGTCACGTGCTTCCCAGTGGATTGCTGGAGAGACAGAAGTTGCAGCGTTGTTGGTAATATTCACATGGCCTGTAACAAGTTGTGTTCAACTACTACGGAGAAGTGCGCTCACGCAGCATTCTTGGTGACTGTCTGTATCTTAGACGTCCAGTTGAAAACCAAGTCTTTGGGTGCATAGCAATCACATGGCTAGTGATGCACCAACAGCTAAACTTTAATCAGACCTCACCTAGATGTTGTGGAATGGTGCCAACCATTAGGTGCTTCTCGAATCCTCAGTCTGACTTCATATTACACCTGCAGAAGTAAGAAGCTGACCGGAAGGTAACCCTGTGTGCGGTACATAGTGGGACAATATGTGTATTTAGTATTTGATTTATTAGATAATAACTATGTTTGTTTGGTAGCCGTGTTGAACAAGTTAGCACTGCACAGTAGACCCTTAGAGCAATGAAGCGCTTCATGCAAAATGGGTCGACAATGTTTTGGTTCACGTGAGTCATGTGCATGACATTTGGGGATACATCCGTGTACAATTATCGTTACTGGAAATGTGAGAATGTCCTCTGATGTAAAGACAGACATTTTAGTTATCCGGACGTGATGAGATCAGTTATGGATTGACGCAAATATGCTTCGGGAAAAGAAGCTGCGATGCGAGATTGAACAACAGATTATCCCTTAAAAAACAGCCCTTCAAGGTTACTTACTGAACTACATTCCCCAAAATTTCCAGGTCATAGTGGAATACTCCGGTTAGTTGTTTTCCTGAAAAACTACTTTTCTTTGTTGCTTAGCTGGTTGTTTATTCGTTCACACAAGATGGCAATGGGTTTGCAAGTGTTTCATCATCATACACAGAGAAATCGGTAGTTCACAGTTGAGTTTACTGCTGTTTTTAAAATAGGCTTTACGCTTCTATTTCCAGTATAAAATACTGCCACTAGTACTTCACACATCAAAATTCCTCTGTAAGCACTGATGTCTATCCATTATGTCAGTTAGTGTTCGAATGTACCAAAAGTTAAGACGGATAATTGGCACAGTGATAAAGCATTAAGCAATATAACGGACGCTCTCTTGTCTTATGACAAACACAGGTAATGCAGAGTTCCACAAGTTAAGTATCTCGGTGAAAAAGCGTTTGTCCACCCTTTTGGTTATCCTCCGTTTGAAGATTTTCAAGTTACCTAATTGCTCCTTGGAAAACAGTAAATTACTGTCCTGGCAAACTCCACATTTCTTGGGACCCTATTTCGGACTTTTGCTCTCCATAGCTGGTAGCGACGTCTCAGCGCTCCATATAAATAATTTCTGGTGGAGACACCTTAACGCAAATCTGAAAGGTCGCACAGGGAATTTAGGGATAAGTCAGTACGTAGCTTTTAGGTCTAGAGGGAGGATTAGCAAACGAAATAAAAATTAAAGCATCCCGCGCTCTGCAGGAAACTTTAACCCAACAGTAAGGCATTTTTGGCCCTTTGAAAAACCTTTGCTAGAATACCAGGACACCTCAACTTGGAAAATATAAAGTTCAACGATTCTAAACTTGTATAACAGGTTAGTTTACGGGGTACACTCCGGTAATTTTAAAACTATTTAGTTTGAAAGAATCAGACGATATATACACAATGTATATAATCCATAAAAAGTCCCGCAGGTAAGGTAGTGATTACTTGGACATCATGCAAGATGCGATCAATGAAGACCTATTTTGGGATACTTGGACGAGAAACTGGAGAGTTGCTTGCTCTCTTTGCCGTCAACGTATATTCACTCAACTACACACCAATGAGGACAAAAATGGTAAAATCTTTAGATAAATGAAGGCACATTTGCTTCGCCTCTATCGCGAACGGTATTGTATGCATGGACAACTAGTTACTATGATGAAAGAAAGAAATGCATGAGTTCATCCCGGAAATTTTGCAAACGATGGGTCTTTTCTCGCAAGCACATCAGAAAGTCCTGTCTAACTGGACATACAGACTTTGCCTATAACTAAACGCTTTTGATCCTTACTGCTTTTATCATCATTTATGAGCCGTCTTTTTAATCTTTGGCCATAGAAGTAAAAATGAGGGATAGTTTCTACTTGCGTGAAACGGCTTTTAGTACCGCTGAACTAGTGATCTTGCAGCATCACCTCACTCAACCAATGTGGATTGTAGAAGTCCAGCAACTAGATACAAAGAATGCCCTGGTTAGTTCTAGGATTCCCTTGAAAAGTCTAGTATTGTTTTGAGGTAGTATATCGGCTGATGTCCCGCTGGTGATAGAACTTGACTGGTGACGAGACATTTGAAACCAAATTATCTTGCTCAGTAAACGAAACATCAGCCATCTATACAAACTAAGCTACCGACATTTCCATAAACAGCAAACGTAGTACTTTGTTCCTCTCCAAAACATTTTGATCCACTTGTGAGAAGTTTTAGTTAAAGTTACAAGTATGCGTATCCAATAACCAAAAAGAAGGAAAAATCTAGTGGTGCTTTATGAAAGTACCCATAAAACGCCGGCCAAGCTGTTGGCATTTCAGTTGTCCGCTCTTCAGGGCTAAAGGTGGGGACCTTCTGTAGTATGAGACATAGAACTATAGCATTCGGTTTATTTTTTTGGAGCTTCTCACTTAAGATTCGTTCTTGGATGGAGGGTACTGTTAAATTTCCTCTGATAAGAAGCGCTCTAGGGAATCCAGTATGGAAAATATAGTTGCTGCCTAAGATCGCAGGAAAATAAGTTCATTTGCTCTTAATTGGACTCAGGAAGTGCACATACAGTTTTTTGAGTTTGACTGAATGATTACTTTTGTCAGTATGCACGGGTGGGTTATTTCTCCATCAAGGTCTGACAACGTCTCCCATAAAACCACGTTTGCTTGAGTTCCAAGGTGGCAGATAAAAAGTAGCATATCATCTGAATATTGTGAATTTATCTGCTTGAAAAGTTAGTCGTCCAGTCTGGCTTGAATTAGAAAATAACAATAGTTCCCAGTTTTGCCACTGAATTTTGGTGTTTTGCTCACCTTAGTCACTGAACATGTATAAGCTGATAACTTTTGACTGTGGATGTACTGTACGTAATTCATAAAAACTCTAAATAGCCGTGCACTGCACAGCAATCACAGGCAAGCTTCGGGTCTTCTACCGAGTTATCCAAATATTGCTTTATATTTTTTTGGCGATCTTGCAGACTGTAACTTTCATATGCGGCAAGCAAAAACCATCTGCTTGAAGAAAGGTTATCGAGACTGAGGTTTGGGTAGTGTGGAACCAGGAATATGTTTACGGACTTCATGATGCTAGGCTGCTTAGTAGTGTTTTCATCCTTTAAAATGTACCAGAATTCAAACACAGTCAACAGAAATCTTTACTTAAGACGTTAAAGCAATTAAGTCAGTACTAAAATCTCGAGGAGTTCTTTTTCTGTTCAAGTTGTCTATTCAAGTGAAGCCCACACGTGCACTGATAGAAATACCCATCGACTGGCAAGGTAGATAAGATGAAAAGGACACCTTATAATTCCAGAAAATATGACCCAGTAGCAACTGATGAATAGCGTTTGTTGCTAAGGCAACCCAAAAGGACTAGATTTCCCTGCAGGACTGACAGCTATGAAGGTGGATCTTTGCAACGCGGTGACAGTCGTTCAAAAGATTGTTGTCCAACGTTAAGCAGAAACCTTATATTCGAGATGTGTATTTTTAGATCAACTAAGAGATGCAAATGGGATAGTCGTTGTCCGTATTGCAGAAACAAACCAACATTCTGAAAAGTCGCCGGCATAGTCCGTATGTGAAACTTTGCTGACCTGAGTTAATATGTTCCCAAACCACTCTAGTTGTATATCACTAAATTTCTTCGTACATTTTTACGTGAAGCGTTGCCATGGTGACATCATACAAGCCAAATTTTTGTGAGTCTACAGGTGAGGAAGTTTATTAAAAAATGAAACCATGGTTGCTAACACTGATAACTACTGCATACCAGCCCAACTTTCGATTACGACAGCTTGGCAACGTACGGGAGTACAATACCCTAGCATTTACTATTATTCTTTTACAAAAACGCGCTCATAAATGTGCTCAAGCCGCTGGTAATGCCGTTCTGTGAATCATGATTCGGAGCTAAGCGAGATGGCATTGGTGAGCGTTCAGTCGCATGATTTTCGAAATGAAAACATGTTAAAAAAATATAGAGTGCTACTTAAAGTATAACTATCACCCTTTGAAAATCTGGGTTTTGATCACTTTTGGCTGACTTCATTATGCGTTGTTAATTTATGAATGATGAGGGGCATTCAGTTGGGTGAACAAAACTGAATAATCTGACTCATCGTGTTTAATCACAAGGCTCTAGGCAACTTGCTCATGAAAAGCTTGATGTTTCAGCACTGGGGATTTCGAAGGTGCATACAGCTGTTGGAAGAAACGGAGTGTGCACTCACGTCCTTGGTAGCCCGTCTTTAATGAAGTTGTACAATGAAGAGCAAACGTGTAGAATAATCAAAAGTGTGCTCCCTCGTCAGGGAAGTCTACTTTATTGAAACAGCCGCGCATGGAAGACATGTAACATTCTTTTGAGGAATCCGCCCAAAACAGGTGGCTTGGCTTACGCGGGGAGGCGCGGTGTATAGCGGTCTCATTCTTGTTAGAATGACTGATCCTTCGGGAAGGATCTTTCGGGACTGTTTTCTAATGTAGCTCCCTTCCAGACTGATTTTACGCCAAATGTTGTCTTCAGTAGAGAACCCACTTAGGTTTGAGAAATGAACCCTATTCAAAGTTGCTGAAAGTTTTGGTACTAACCAAACCCCATATCTGACGGACAATCGGACGCAGAAATTCTATACAAACCCACTTGGCACTAAAAAGACACGTTGGTTATAAATTCCAATAATGGTAGGAAGGCCTCAAGGTTTATTTTCAGCTTCCCGCCAAAATGTGTGCTTTTTTTTGCACAGCAACCAACTTTAATTAGTGAGAAACCTTCATCTTGCCCAAAAATTTTAGAACCGTTTAAACTATTAGGATGAGTGAATAACGTCAGGCTTCACGATTAACAAACGGGTAAACTCTGTGCTACTTCAAGAAGGACTAAAACTCTCGAAGGCTGATATCATCTGGAGTAGCTTTCCCTCTGATTTTCTATTTGAAGTCACATTGCTAGAAGGCTGGTACAAATACGTACTGGAG
The DNA here is from genome assembly GCA_004794785.1 of Opisthorchis felineus. Taxonomy (NCBI): domain Eukaryota; kingdom Metazoa; phylum Platyhelminthes; class Trematoda; order Opisthorchiida; family Opisthorchiidae; genus Opisthorchis; species Opisthorchis felineus. The sequence continues at coordinate 48,266 of SJOL01004119.1, read as the reverse complement.
TAATTTAAAATATACTAGAGCTTATGAGCTCTAATAAGAGCGCAACTCGAGTCCAGTGCTTTCTCCACTTGGTGTGGACTCATTAGAATGATTTCGTTAGGACAGAAGGACGATTGTTTAAACGAGAGTTATGTGAGTATGTATTCTACAAGATTCCGCAACCATCAACACCTGAAACAATAGAGTTATGTCTAAAAACATAGAAGACAATAAAGTTAATTATGAAATTCCTCATAGCATAACCATCCAAAATCAAAACCCTTCTGGAGGTGACCGGCCGAAGCAAACTTAGCTAGGGATATTTCGTAATGGGACCAATTTTGTCGACCCCAAAATTAAATACATAATGCGCGGCTTAAAAGCGACCTTTATAGCTTTTGTTGTAAGCTCTGTAGGGCACAAATAGCCGTCTTCAAAAGACCACTGGCATCGCCGAAAACAATAGGCGTCACAGGAAAATAATGAAAAGTGGACTGTTTCGCAGTAAAAAGCACCTTATTGTACACAAGAAACGTGTTGATTGTATGCTTGTACTTGAACCTTTGGCGAGACTCCTAAATTCACATAATGGCCACTGAGTCTATTTTGCGCGTATCCTTTTATACCACAGAATCATTCTATTTCACCGGTCTAGAAGTAGTGGAACGGTGTTCAATTGGTTTGCAGCACCTACTCTCTAAATTGAGTTGGTATGGTCCCAAGCACAAAACACAAATCTGACATGTAAACACGGATCAAACAAAGGACACGCCAGTGGGTTCGGCATGTGAAATCACTCATGTCAACATCAGTATCGATCACCTTATTCTCCTGTGTGCCTACTGTGGAACCTAAAGAACACGTGCCTGCTGTATTTAAAAAAATCGTTCAGCTGTAGCACCCTTTCGGTGCCTAACTGCCATGCCACCGGAAGGAAGCACGAGGGCTGGCCTACTGCCAGGTTGCTCAAGCCTAGACAGGGGAAGTCGAGAGGCAGAGGTCGGGTCCGAACCACGGACCTTCCGGGCAGTAAATTCGCGCTCTAACCACTGAGGCATCTCTTACACCCCTACTGTATTTAAAAAGAATGCAATAAGCAAGCCCAGAAATATCTAACCAGCGATCACTTTTTTAAGTTGATTTCACTGGTAATAAGGTTCCTCCAACTTGAGAATCGCGAACGGACTCCAGGGAATTCACTTGAGACTGTCATCATGGCGCCCGAAACTTCGCGTTTATTCACGCATTATACTCACGTTCAAAAACTTCCGTGCTCAGATTGGCAGCTTTAGACTGTGCATAGAAAATCTCAAAAAATATCACTATAGCGAAGGCAAGTCTCAAGAACCACGATAAAATGACTTCAAATAACTTCACAAATGGGTGAGTATCTGCATTCCCAGAAGATGGAGGTCAGTTCGTTTCGTTCGGATGAGCAGTGATGATGGTAATGTATGAAGCCAGTATAATCAAGCTGCTGTTAAGAATAGATGAGTGTGACACGTGAAACCAACTCACTTTTAGCAATCAAGACTACCTAAGGATGCGTTTCATCTATCCAGTTAAATTACTCAGTTGGCGATAAGAAAGTGGAGTGTAGCATGGTGTAATACCCGTAAGCGCAATGAGGTAGATGCGCATTCGGCATTCAACTAACAGAAAACCTAGGTCACAAGGTTTTTGTTTGTCATTTCTTTGACGAGAAATCTGTCTTCAGGACCTCCAGATTGGTTGGATGCTGTCTCCCAAAGCGTATGCATTTCCATCTAGGGAGCGGGCTGAAATAGGTCTAGTTAGAGGTGGTTCCTTTCAGCTTAATTGATTGTGAAGATATGATGTACTTTCAAAACTGGTTTTGTTCCATCCTGAGATAGGGACTACTGCAAGTAGACATATGCGAAAACAGTATAAACTACCTATGCTTATCCTGGTGCACAGATTTTCGGTCACTTCAAAAATAGGTTATCTGGCTACTAACTTCACTTAAGTGGAAAAACTGAACCAAATTGATGTTACTGCTGAAAGACGTTGAACATTCTGACACCAAGTGTTCCATTGAATACCATTTCGATCTTTCGTGTGGAGCTCGAAATTTGTCCATTTATTAGGGTCGAAACTGAATTAGCCTTGTTGTTGAGCACTTTAAAAGCAAATAGCCGGTCTCTTTTTCTTGAGTCTAAATTCCTAACACCAAAGTACTTTCGAACTTGTGTCAGTCCTTCTCAAGTTGCCAACTTCTTCTAAAAAAACCCTGTCATTTTCCTCTGGCTCCCTAAACTTTAATGAAAGGTTTTAATGCCCTGAGTTCCAACAATGTAGTGCACAATAACTTGATGGAGAAACCGATTTGGTGCAGATCTCATAAATACTTTGTCCAGATCGTTAGATCACTATACCTGTTAGGGTTGTAACACGAACCAAACACAAACTGATGTGCGATATCAAGTTGGTAATAAGTCCTCGCTAGTGTGATTGGTACCAGTTTAATTCGTTGCTAGCGTCTTGGCTCCGGAAAACTCATCAAGCCTTCAGCATCCGCTTCCTTTGTAAAGCTTTGAACACATGTACATAGTCTCTCCTCATCCCGTTCTTGTTGGCAATCAAAACAACTGTGCAAAAATGTATATTCATACCACCGACTACGCTCTGTTCTGGCTGCCAATATTCACACCCTTACTTGAAAGTACGATGTAAAGTGTTTAAGGCTAATGCCTCGCTGGACACAATTTCAAATTTTCTCATAACCGAATTCGGCTAATCCTGATGACTTAATAGCAACTTTAGTTGAAACCAGTTGAGACTCAAGTCTTTTTATCGTATTTACTGATTTATTGACTTATTTTCAGCAATGGGACCCACTAAAAAGAGAAGCAAAACATAGATACAATTTTGGCCACATGTGCCTGACGCCAACAGATATTTCGACCTGTCATTAACAGGCCCAAAGAACTGGTCTAAAATTGGCATGTGAAGATGTAACTTACTGGCTTAAGTCATTCTCGATAGACCCATTGATATGGACCTGCAGCTTCGAATCAGTAATGCATCTAACTGTGGTCTTGACACGATCGGACCTTCGTAGATGTGCCCTACCTCAGAATGGTTGTTGAACAACACGATCACAGATAACAGCCATGACAAAGAACTGCCACATATTCCGAAAAGAGCTGTGGTTAGTGACCTCGTCACGGTTTGGTTGAACAAAGAAACGTGATGCAATGTGCGTCATCTGTAGTGTCGGACTGGGTGATTTTTAATCTGCTTGCCAAAGCAAGTGATGACCAAATAGGGCGCGATGAACACTAACTTAATTTGAATGCCAGTGATCATGTGCAAATAGATTGCGGTTCACAGCTTGAGACACCCGCAGAGCAACAGTATATTTGCGGATCATCATCAGGTGAATGGATAGTTAGAACTGGACTCAGGTTTCAGCTATATCCTTTGCCTTTCGGTATGTCAACCAACTAGCTGATCATTCACAACACATACGGAGGCGGCGTTGTTGTTACACACGTGAAACCTTACGACAATTACGGCAATTCTATCCTTAGCATGCTGAAAGGAATTTCTCTAGCACTAGTATAGTTGTTAAGCTTGTATGCAACCTGCAGTTACTGGTATGGTCACAGTAGCTTTGTACATCACCCCAGTTGACATCTTATTTCGTGCGTTTTTCATGGTCATGGACCATTTTCAGAGAATCATATAGCTTCAGAAATCTAGCCGGTAACTGAGTGCATGGATTTATAACGGAATGGTGGTGCGTAATTTTCAGAATTTTTTTTATTATTGGGTGAATGTGGTATCCACTTTTTAATTTCTTAAAGAAATCTATGTCTGGATACCGGTTGCTTATAATCAGTTGGGTACAAAAAACTCTGTGTTTTTGACGTAGTCTGAAACAACTCTGAAAGATATCTACCATTTGGTTCTTTATGTAGTTTCGTCAAGTGATTTCGCCCCGGTCAACCGTATCAGAGAACGAAACTTGGTCAGTGCTGTTGTCTTAACAGTGGTAATTACTGATTACGCAACCCAGCCAGGTGGCAATAACTCATTGTGGGACACAGTCATACACATTAAAGCTGGTGACCCGGGAGTAGCCACAGAGTGTACACGAATCAAGAAAGGAAAGGCTATTATTACCCAAATCATTGCTCAAGGCAGCCTGGAGCAGCTTAAAATGTGCCGTAAACTAAAGCTGAATTTGCATAGTTTTAAGGAACCTTATGATTGAATTATAAGAACACTCGGGTTGTGCACAAAGCTTTCTCTTAATACCTCCTCTGTTACTTTGCCACTGAGGACAGATATCTCAGTAGCATACTACTTGCCGTACTTATTGTCTGAATGCAAGGGATGTAACTTCGTCAGGTTGCCAAAAACTGTCATACAGAGAGAGCGTTTGAATTGTCATGCATGGATACATTACGCAGTCGAATCGGCTTGGTGTCTGCCACCTCTTCTTGGTCCCACATCTATGGAGAACTTCAGTAGCAGTAATATAATGCGTTACCTTACCTTACTAGACATTAGCAAGTGTGGTTTACAAGTTATTTGTTCTGTAGCTTCTCTCAGAACGCCATGTAAGGCTCATTAATAAACCCATTCGCTCACATGATCGTAAAACGTTCTGCTGAATTGGGTATGTGAAGTAAACAGAAGCCGAAAAACCAAATGAGTTATTCTGGGCATTATTGATGATATTCTCTACTGACTGGTGAAAATCCTGAGAGAACTAAATATGCAAGGCTAAATAAATCAAAGTTTCGCACCGATCTTTCAGTGCATGATTTTAAAACTTGATTCTGCTTGGGGCTTCCTCTTGCCAGCTTCTCGCCATTGCAGTTTATGTTATAGTATGATTAGAAGGTATAAATGTGTTATCGGGCCATTTTTCTGTTTTAGCTTCAACTACCCCAGCCACCCACTCTGATTCTAGCGATCCCGTTCACATAACATTTTCGCTTGATTGTAGAAAGTTTAGGACAATGAAGCCCGAGACATGTCATTACGGAAACCAATGAACATGGGTTAATTATATAAGTATTAACCATTGCCGCTTGCACCTCAGATAATTGGAAGTAAAAGCAAATCCAATACTTATCACTAAACGCGGCAGTGCATTCATAAATTTACCTCCCGTTGCAAATCTACTTGAAACAGTGGCATGCAGTCAGCTGGTCAGTCGCTTACCTGAAGCAGCTTTACCGGTTCATAAGTAATGAAATAACATTGAGAGGAATAGCAATCTACAACGGAGTCATGAATCCTGTAATGTTCACACAAACCTATTTAGGTCGAGGCTGGTCCGCCATTCCACGGAACATGGAAAATGTATGCATTTCCATATTTTGCATGAAAGTAATTAAACTTGCGGCAACGAATGAAGTAGTGTAGTTGCCTGCTCTTACAGCATGCAAATTCGCTGGCCACAAGAGGTGATTGTTTGACCTTGATTTAGGCTACCGTTATGTGGTTCATTTATCTGACTTAATGGTAAACTGGATCAAATCATGTACCTCTGATTGAGTAAGTTAGCTTGCTTGACCTTGTGATGCACCTGGAAACGTCATCATTTTAAAAGTTTGTTTATAGCTGATAGTGCTTGTAAGCGTGGAGCTCAAATTTTTTTATATTTAAACTATTCAGTTTTGCTCCACTACTGATTGCAGCCCATAACTGTCTCATGAGAACATTTCAGTGTAAAATGGTGTATTTTTTACATCAAAACAACCCGTTTTATAAGGACAAAATGCCTGCATCGTAAATTCCAACCAACCATTGGGCAGTTTCGTGATATGGGGAATTACACATATCCAAAATCAGCCTCAATGGAACATGTTTCTTATGAACCTTAGGCGGACCATAAAGTAGCTGGATTGTGGTACCGGCAGGTTTCAGGCGTTGGAATGGTTGGTCGAGATTTTAGGACCCGTACGGCGACATTTATGCCAGTATAGTCTCCGTGACACGTTTGAGTTTGTGGAGCTGATAAAAGATGTTAATATTGGTTTCAAATTTATGTGCTCTTTCGACGTATCTTCCTTTTTTACCAAAGTTCCACTCTTGGAGACTAGAGATTTTATCTGTGATTACATTGACTCATCAGATTTGACACTCCAAATCCACACTATCTCTTTAAAGGAACTACTTATTCGATGTACTTTCAACGTACAGTTCCAGTTTAATCCCACATTTTACCGACAAATCGATGGAGTCTCCATGGATTCTCCTCTTGGTCCCTTATTGAGTGACATTTTTATGGGCAAACTGGAGCTCCGTTGACTGATTAGGGAGATCAGACGAATGCTCTTGTATCGAAGGTGCGTAGATGATATTTTTGTGCTGGTATCAAACGGTTCCGAAATGGATGTTCTCCTGACCAACTTCAACCGAGCACATCCCTCCATTCAGTTCACTTTTGAAAGTGAAAATGACAACGCTTTCCACTTCCTGGATGTTAAGTTAGTCAGACTTTCCACGGGTTCATTTCAGAGGTCTGTCTACAGAAAGCCCACGTGGACGGTACAGTACACAAGCTTCCTGAGTTTTGTGCAACTGAGGCAGAAACGAACCCTGATTCACATTTTAAAGAACCGAACAAAACATATTTCCTCTGCTGATACGCTAGACTCTGAACTGCAGCACATTGCTGTTCAGCGGAGTATGTTGGGCGCATGACACGGCAACTTTCCCAGAGAATACGTGAGCACCTGTCTTACCGAAATACCACTAGACTCAACAGTTCAGCCAAAAGCTCAATTGCGTCCCACCTAATTGACACCAGGCACGTAGTCTTTCCAGATGAGTCATTTTATGTCATGTACCGTGTATCCCATAGACTACCAGTATCTATCCAACGGCGTCGCTTGAATACAGCCGAGGCAGTCGCTATATGCCTGCGAAACCCGGTACTGCGCTGTCAAAAAGTTTCGTACGAACGCTGAGTCTGCTTGGTCGTGTGACACGAATCAACCGGCCAAGTCACTCAACGGCCCTCTAGACTATCTCACAGCATCCAATTAGATGCGACGTGGGGGGCGCAGACAACCAATTGTTTGTGTCTTCACGTTTTGCATTTCACTAACCAATCTTCGCTGGTTATTTCATTTTTCGCTCTTATTTTAACCATTAGATATGTACTGACCTGACGACGAGATCCCGAAAACATTAATGTTCGTCACTGTGTTCTTGTTCAAACCATGGGGATATTTAAGCAATTACGTTCTTAAACGGTGCGGCTTCTTCTTCTGAATAAATGGAATTTCTGAATAATGAGATACAGTAAAAGACTCAAGTAGATGCTAGATTATTTTTCGAAGTGAAACATAAGCCTAAAATCTGAAGGTGATGAAGCTAAACAATTTGAGAATCACGCCGTTAATGACACTGGACCAATTTAATTCTCTTGAGGTATAAAAAACTGTGTCAGAAACATTCACTCATATCCTGATCATCAATCTTTTGTGAGCCCTTACAAACAGCCCCATATTTATAAGCTCCGCTTACTGTGTCAGTTTACTATCCAAATGTTCATGAAGCTGTGAATTAAATCAACTTGTACTGCTAACAAACGAGAGTGCGTAGCAGTTGCAAGCCTACACCACATCATCATCGGGAGAGCAGAATGTCATTCACTGATCACAGAGCTTAGAGGTAAAAAGAACGGACATTACAATGACATCAAAATCTTTCTATTCGAAATGCATGCACATATTCTAACGTTCATCCTGGTAATGTTTTTTTCTAAAATGTCTCCTTACGATCAGAATTTCATGCACCAACGTTTCATTTTTATGCAGCTGTAAATTAAACAAGCATCTAGTTGAGCTATAGTATAATCCTACGTTAACAAACCCACAAATTTAGCTACACCATTATGTACAAGCCTTCACTGGATCAGTAAAATGCAATTTCCTATTTTGAAATTGATCACCACTCAGAATTATTCAGTAACTGTGCCCTTTGTATCCGTATATTTGATACAGTGATGAGCAAATGATTGAGTATTTGGTTTTGTATAAACTGGACTATAGGTTCTAGATTGTAACCAACGGAGTGGAGGGATCTCTACTTCTACCACGCAACCACGCAACCACGGAAGTGCGGAATTTGAGTTACATTAAATCAGACAACTTCAAATCCAGTAGGCGGGAAGAAGCCAGCAGATTATCCCAAATAACATTAAACATTAGAGACAGGCGCGTTTCGTGTGATCCAACTGCTGACTAATTTGGGCAAACAAATTCTTGGTGGGCTGCCAGACTATTCCGTCCAAATTCTCATCCTTGCACCAAGATCACCGTAATAATCACCAGGTTTGGAATTCATTCGAATATCGTTTGGGATGTGGTTAGTTATTTAGCTTTCTGTAATTTTGACGATATTTCTTGGAAAAGCTGTGAGTCCTCCTAAATGGCCAGTGTGTTTTCATCGACAGCTGAAGTAAGTGGGCATTCATAGGCCAGTGTGTGTCCGTCTCTCATTTCGTGTGTGTCTATCCTACTAGGTTTTGTGTCTACATGAAAGCCACTGTCGTAAATTACTAATATCTGTCGTACACTAGAGCGACAGCTCTGCAACACGAAATTTATTGATAAAGCTTAGCCTTCTTCAAACATCGCAGATACCCAGCCTGGCTTTTCGGCGGTTATCACTCCTGAATAGAGTTACGTGAGACTGACAGCAATCTAGCCACCTTGAATAATTTCGCCAGTACCCAAATTAAGTTCTCCTTAGTTGCAATGAGAGCTAAATGCACAGACTTACGTACGGTTTGCGCCCCACACATCACAGGCAACCAGAAAAAGACCTACATAGGTCCAATTACCCCTTTTGGTTAAATGGGAATAATAGGTATTTCAGGAGCTAAATCCGTATCAGAACCAAATCGAAGTAGTGGTGATCGGTAGGCGGTCATATCACGGAAGTTTCTCTCATTTGACAACACCAATTTTGGTTTCACCTTAGGATATAAGTAGTTTTCCTTGTTTTTGACGGACAATCCAAATGTTTACGATGAGACGACGTAGAATACTGTAAGAAAAGATAATATCATAATATGTTTGGGTGTCACTTTAATTGCTCGCTTCTAAATTGGGACAGATCTGAGTGAGTAACCTTGTATTGTAGCACGAGGTGGCTCATAGAAAACTTGAAACTTCCAAAAATATCACCCTACATACTTTAGGTGCAAGAATGCGTGAAGCGAATGTTGACCAACTGCTCTACTGGAATTCGATCAGTGCATTAGTTTGGAGGCTCCTAAATTAAACGAACTACCTGCTACAATCTGATGGTTTAAATAGATATAGACAAGCCTAATTCGGGGAATGAATTTTTCCCAACCAGCCATGACTTGGCAGTCCATACGTGTGACTAACTAAGGCTGTGCAATGAACAGATGTACAGTCACTCTCACGACCGACTACTGCTATCTCCAATCCGCGTGCTATCTCCAACACCTACTCACTTACCTTCAAGAGGCTGGTTGCGCGCTGCGATTGTCATACCTCTCACGCTGAAGTTACGCAGACGTATCGACAACTTAAAAGCAAGAATTAGGGTGCTCGAGTATGCAGGGACAAATCAGGCAAGCTAGTTGAAAAAATACTCAAATCAATGGTAAAATACTCGCGTGAATCCTCGAATGCACAAAAGTTACATATCTTAAAAATCAGTCACTGTTTAGCAATTATATGGTTGATGCTTCCCGAAAGTCAGCCAGGCGCATGCAGAGCAAACCATCCGTGTCAACTTAGGAAACTCTCACCAAATCACTTAACTGTTCCTCAAACTATCAGAAAGATTCTGAATAAAAGTGCGGTAGAGTCGTTCTACTCAAGTGCATCGCACTTTTAACATTAGAGGTAATCACATTCCCTACGAAACGTTTTGACAATTTATTGAATTTGGATGTTCACACATAGTCCTTTTTTTTGTAATGTATCACCAAAATCGACTATACAGAACAAGTCAAACTGCCTAAATGGATGACTTGTTGAGAAAGGAAAAGACTTTAAATGTCCGTCACTTGGCCTGCATTTCAAAATGTAGAGGTAATTATGGGACGTGAAAGAAAACCTGTCATCACCTTTTGAACACAATACAGATCTCAAACGTCCATCAGAATGGTCTTAATAAAAATCCACCAACACTGCGTAGAAAATATGTATAACGAGGGCGAATTGTTGATCTGGGCAGCCGAAATCAGCCACATACGAACTGCTTCTGTATCAGGAAATATTACATGTACAGTGGTGGTGATTTTCCCTACCCAAATGGAGGCTTCTGCAGCGCAACATGTGGTATTTTCCTACATACACTGCATACTTGATGCTGACCTGCTGTGGGCTGAGTAACTGATGCCTATACTTGGAGATAACCGAGCCAGTCTTCCTCAGGACAGTCGCCACAACTTGAATCACCATTGTTAAATTCGTTTAGCATCTCAACTAAAAAAGTGTGACACCTATTGAAGGTAACAAGGTATTACCTATTGAACTACTGTTTTCATCGAGAGAAAAACCCTACAGATTGATCATTTGATCGCGTACACACCGTTCTAATGACCACGGATAGTTGACTCTGCTACTATTTATACCCCAATTAAGCAGATCTGACAGTTACTGCTGGTTCAAATGTGATAATTATGGGTCTGCTAAGGACGCGTGACAGTCACACCAGGAGTCCTATTTGATTGCGAAGTGCACACCAAGATGTTGATAATAAGGTTAACTATAATCGTTTTGGTTGAAAATATTGATTTACGAGGCAGAATTAAACGACCTCAACAGTCTTCACTGATCATCACTTCAAACAGACTAGGTATCTGGAGAATAACTTTAGCTACTTGCAGATTAAGCTAACTTTGATTAAAGACTCAGTTTAAATTAACCTGCACCTCTTGCCTGTAATCGTTTGCAACCAAGTATGCCGCACAACGAGCCCCTCATGTTTAAGTTGGGGAAATATTCCAGATATCACGTTGTGTTTTCATACTACATAATCATAAGGTTGATAAAAAATGTAGACCACCTACTATTGGCCCATCCCTTTGTGTAAATAAATAAGTAGGCCTACTCCCTCAATTTCCAAAGGTGTTATTTCGTACATAAACGCCAAAGTGTAAATAAGTTGCGATGGTCACAAACCGCTCTTGTGTTTTTAATTATTTGTATCAAACTCTTCTGATATACTTACGATAACAACGTTTGGTTTTAGAAATCATGTAGGACACCCTTATTCCTTAAGCAAAGATGTAACAAATCGCTTGTAAAGTTCAGCTACATGAACGCGGACAACTAACGTCTTCAGTAGTAAAGTTGGTAGTGCACCTGTGTGATAAATTGGATGCCGGCGTTTCGAGTCGATGCGACCTTTTCCTTTTGTTCATTATTCATGCGCTTGGACTTCTCATTTACTTCTCATCAGCCAAATCCTCTTTCTACTTTTAGAATAATATATCTCATTGTTGCTTCATCATACCTTAGTTAAGTGTGTGTCAAAAGTATGCAATAATATCATAATTCAAAGACATATATTTTGGGTGGCAGAAGTTGACGTTCCTGGTGTTATATTTCGCTGGCATTCATATCCGTACGAGTTCGTGAGCCCACTCACTGTTGCACTATGTGTTCAACAACCATTTGTGTATGGCTCCGACTACGTTCCCTTTTTACATACCAAACTTAGGGTCAGTGCGACTTTAAGAAACCGAAATCTGTCGCAATCTTTTTGCCCACTTGCGTCAAGCTATATTTTAAAACAATAGAGATACGAAATAGAGCAAGTCCTCTCCAAGCAGAAAACTGCATACCCCACACCTTAGGACTAACATCGCTGATGATTCTTCTCTTAATCCGAACACCTAGAATAAAGTGACCTTCCACGGCTCCTTTATTTCATCTGTCGTTTTACTTGCGAGCGAGGAGCAAATCAGGTGTGTTGTGCGCCTTGGTGTCTGTTTTAGGGGGTAGCTGGCATCTGCAGTTTTTTAGTGTATCCTGCAATGTCAAGCGCGCTGCAAGTGTGATGAGTTGATGCGGCACATTGCGTGGAATCTTTTGTTGTGATCTACAAACTGCCCCACAAACGTTTTTCTCTCATCCGTTTAAGTGCGTCCGAAGTGATCGCCACCCCCATGTGTTTGGAAATGTCATGTTATGATGCCTTATCCAATTAGTCACTTCATTCAGACTAATTCTGACTGACTGGTATGTATGACAGCTTAAGTCGTCATTTTTCATTCCCGTTTATTACACTTTGTCAATGTTTATAGGTATACCTATCCAAATCAGACACAGTGAAAGCATTTTTTCACAAGAACATGTTTCCAAACGAAGTGAGCATAATTACCAGACAACCCCCCCCAGAATTTGATCGCCTTCTTGGGGAGTTAACTGTCGTAAAAACTATTAAGAAAACACTCAAGGACCACATCCTTTTGGTGAACCATTCCGCCACTGAGATTTGCTATTTTGTAGTATCCTGAGCAGTAACATTCTGCAAACTTCCACATCCACAAAATCCGTAGGTGGGTAGAGTATTGCGATTCCTTACTGATGGGATACAACCATACTCTGAATTCTATGTTTTAAGGTGGATTTTTTCTGATTCTGAAATAAATATTCAAAATCGGTCACTTCCGGTGGCACTTTAATACATATTTTTACTCAGGATATAACCAAAGCATAATTTCCGGTCCTTTACGTGATCTCTTTAGATGGAGGAAACTGCCATACTAATAGTTTGACAGATTAAACTGTGTTTGCAAGAACTCAGTCCATCTCAAAACAGACAAAGCGTTTGTTTCAGTCCATTCACACGTCACAATAAATTTTTTGATAGATAGAGGTTTAATCTCCAAAATGACTGTATTTTTCATTGCTATTCAATCTACGAAGACCCCTCAAAAAGAGAACCTCCAAAGAGAGACCAGCTCTCCACAGAAACCTTAGATTCCATCTTCATGATATCTTCTTTTCGGAAGAAGTGCTTCGTAATATTGTAACAAATTCATCCATGAATTAAGGTGTAGGTTTAATGTCGCAAATGGCGGACTAATGTACCAGGAAACAGTTATCACATTATATGGTCACACGCATTTCAAACCTAGTAGATTATGAAAACAATGCATGCTGAAGCAAGGGAAGAGATGATGTGACTTTACGTTGTCCAAACGTTTGAGTAGTTCTGTTGATGAAATGGTCGTCTGAATATATATTTGGCTAAGATATTGCGGCAACCACGCATCTTCAAACAGTTTTTCTCCTGCACACAATCAAGTATCGGTTATAAATGACCGAACAACTGAAGAGTTCTTAACTTCTGTCTACCTCATTATATAACCACTGGTTATCGAAATCTACTTTAACAGGTACCTTGTGAACAAACAAGGTACAAACAAACAAACTTGAACAGTTTATACTAGGAAAAATTCCTCTCCATTCTGGTGGCTCGTAGTGGGGATCTTAAAGTAAAGGCTATCCTAGTCGTCATTACTCTCATCATTATCAGTGTATAGGTCATCGTGGTTATTACACTTGTCAGTAAGGACCAGTTAACTGGAAGCTGCTTAGTTTAACGATTGAATTACCAACTGCTTGTTGTTATTGGCAGTAAAATGACATGAGTGCCACTCATTATACTACATTACCACATTTTACCGCACATTATACTAATGGCGTTCTTTGCGTTGTCTGATCTTGTTCGCAACTGTTTCCATAGTTTGTTTCTTTGTGTGTGACAAAGAATGTATGCGTCCTTAGTAATGAAAAAAGTGCTGTGTTAGTATAAAACTTGGATGAATTCAACTTTGTGGGAAGTCCACCGAACTGACTGAAGGAGATACTGGGTAACGTGAGGGCAAAATCTTTTCTGATATGTCAGTTAAGAAAAAATGCTGACAGTAAGTAAAATCTGGCAGTGCCTGTAAAAATGCAAGTTTGGATGTCACCCTATTTTTAGATGTTTGCATAAAAGGACGTTATTAGGAGGCGAATTGATTCGAAAAATTTTCATGGTGGACCTGATGCACTAATACACTTGTTGATTTATAATTACTAGTTTCCAGAGTACACTGGATTAGTCTAGTTAATTATAGTGGATGCAAAAACATTAGTCCTTTTAGCATCCCCTAATATCTGATTGGATTAGGATACCGACTTCCTCAACGGCATTAGTGGCAGTCACATTTCTGTAACTCATCGTGTTAGGGCGACTACGGATAACTACTGGATATTTCGAAAAGTTATCAAAACGTTCTGCTTTTACAACGATGTTGTTTTATTATGCTCGAATGACATTTCGACCTTTCAGGATGGTTCAGTTTATCCCATCAACGTCGCTAGGCCTAACGAATCTTCAGTAACTACATCAGGCTACGAATAAATTCAGGCGATTTAAACTTTGTGTTCTTCAGACGACTGAGTTACTTCTCTCACCAATCAGTGCAGCTTATGACAGAGAAACTTAATTTCCTTATGAGCATCCAGGCCTCAGGCATTATTATTGTAAACACGAAAATGTTTTCTTCTGTTAAAAAATGTAAATCTGTATTCAGATGTATTTATTATCAGCCAATTTAATGTTTACAACATTTTAAAATCTTTCTGACGAAATGATTTTAAGGCATTCAAATAGTTTCGTGGGAGATTTAGTCATAGAGAGTTATTTTTATAATGGCATCCACGACGTAAATAAAACTAGCTAATTTTGGTGTGCACTGTATAATTTCTGATGTAGGGCGTGGTTAATTTCCCTCATAATGCAAAGTAACACGAAATGTTAGACCGCAGTCTGTATTTGAAGACACTGGGAGCTTCAGTACTCAGTTACTTAATAATGTCCATAGTTCTAATGAAAAAACCTTGCAAGACGGTCATTGTCATCGTTTTTTCTACGTGAAGTTATGGAACTCTTATGAATCTGGATAGAATAAGCAGCGACAAACTTGAGAATTTATTTTGGATTTGCAGTCACTAAGCGCCGTCGCTGAGTCACTGAGTGTTGGAATGTGCTGGTGCGTGAATGCATCCACGGCAGCCAAATCTCCATGACGCATGCACTAATTAATCACACAGGTATGACTCAACCGGTCTTTTGACAGGCGGTCTCTTTAGATATAATGACAACGGCACTGATTACAAGCATTAACCTTTAGGATGCGTTTCAGGAAAAGTGAGCAATCAGGTCGGTAGTCCTACGACTTTGATATCACGATATATTTTCTGCGTAAGAACATACTGGACGCAGCCAGTGTGTCAAACGATAATTCAGAACGGAAAGTTAGGGAGGTAGAATAAAAATTGTTGAGGCAATCTGAATCGTCTAAGAGTTACACCTGAGTACCATGCTGTAGATGATTGATAATGCAACTAACGCACTCTGATTGACAACTGTTTTACCATTACGGTACGTGTAGTTCATCTTTTACTGTTTAAGATAAGGAGACGTCTTTATGCCATGCACACACCAGCAAATACAGTATTTGTTATAGGTGTCTGCAGGATTCCTAGAAATCACATTCACATCTATCTCGTTTGAAAAGACGTCCTCCCGCAGAAACCTACAACAAATCAAAGTGCGTCTAGTAGGTATCAAGCGTCCGTGACTCTACCTGACTGAGAAGTTCTGACAGGTGGGTCGATCGATTGACAGAACCAAGTCAGTTACTGGTCATCTTTCGAGGAGTCGCGCAAACAAAGCATATCGCTCTAGGGTGAACATGCTCGCCTGTTCAGACGTGAACATTAAGATGCGTCCAGCTTGCGCTGGTTGAGCAGTTCTAAAACGCTCCCACTGCAGGTCACATGTTTAAAGTTAAAACCCCAGCACGGTCAAGGATATGCACTGCTGATGTGCTCTAATAAAGACAAAACTCGAGTCCAGTGCTTCCTTCCTTTCATGTGGACTCACCAGAATAACTAGACCAGGAGAGGAGGACGACTGCTTTAATGACAGCGACGTGAAGGTGAGATACACTGCTTGTCAGAACAATGAGCTCATGCCAGCTGGTTACTGGTTTGCAGCAGATTGATTTTTGATGGTTTTTGAGGATTTTTGGTGAAACCGTCCTCTAAATTGTGCTTATGAGATTCCGATGCCTGCGTAGAAATGACGCAGCTATATATAGCCGCCTTATCCTACGGTTGCAGTTTCACATACTGTTGTCTGCTTTCTCTTCTATGTAAGCAGAATGTAGTTCTTTATAACCACTTTACCAAACATGGGAGTATTGCACAGATGTTGACAGTTCCACTTAATATTCACTTCACTGAAGGCAACTGATATTCCAACGAATATCAGTGTCTTGTTCTCGCCCAAAGTTTAAAGACTGTCTTTGCTTAGTTAGATTGCACATCGCTTTCTGCAGGTTACAAGTAAACAAGATCTTTGAAGATGCCCAGATGTTGGATAAACTTCACTTGAAAGTGACAGAACAGGAGTTAAACTCCGCTATCTATACTACGTTTCCACGGGGAACATCCGTTCTTTGATGCCGGTTTTCATTCCACAGTAGTTGAAATTTGTACAAAATCTTCTGCTTGATTTATCGTTAAGTTTATACCCCTTATTTTCATTGAATCCGGAGCAATACCGTTTACATCAAAACGAACTGGCCGATCTCGGCCGAAATTGTAAAGTCACATGGGGAGTAGGAATCAGCACAATAAAACTTACGTTGAGCAAATACATCAGGATAGTTCGTTGTTGGAAATCTTTCCTGGTGAAAAAAATTCGCCTAAAACATCACTGGCGCAGAACTGTCCTAATAGATCTAAGAGGAGACAAACACTCGTGAGAACTAATGAAAGTTGCCTGGAAACATCACGAACGAGAGATTCAGCAGGGTTCTAGGCGAGTCTCTCTCAAAACCAAATTTGTTTGCAAATGAGTGTATTTCGCTAAACCCACAAACTTCAACGGACGGACCACAGTTTCTCACTTATGTGGAAAATGGACGTTTAACTCAACAACCTCTCGTGATTTTCTAAGTTAATTTTCGCGAGACTGCCGAATGTGTTTCTTGAGTCCTTTGCATACATAAGCAGCTGATATTCCCTAAGGGTGGGTTTGAAGGACACATTAAATTCTAGACTGGTTTAAAAACTGAATGCACGTGAGTCTTTTCCTTGCAGCTTCACGCTGCTTCCGATAGGTCCAAGCGCCTACAGGCCAAATTTCACATCTAGTTGCAAAATGTTTCCAGCAAATCAGTTTTAGTTTCTTATGATCCACATTTTCATTGGCTATAACGACGATATAACATTGAGCGACTGGCGATTCACATTGTACCAGCATGTCCAGTCCCGGCCTCATATGTCCGTACACACTCAACCGAACAACATACATTCTGTGTTTCAACAGCCAATCCATCATTAGAGAAAGACGCGTAGTCCCCTGAGTTAATAGCAAATAACTGAATTGATAAAATCAAAACTTATTCCTTCATACGAGGCCAATTTTTCTCGGATGACAAAATATTCAGTGGGAAGAAAATTCGTTTTGATAAACCTAGTTTCACTTAGTTTTAAATAACAGGGCGGAAAAATGTATTCATAATACTGGAACTTGGACATCAGTTTGTCCGCTGTGCCATGCAAGTTGGTTGCAAAAGTTTCGTTACCAGTGAAGGTGATACCGCCGGTGCGTCTTTAGAAAGCGGAGTGGCTGTACTAACCACAAACGCATCACTACGCTGCTCCTTCCGAAGGCACATTGATGATATCACTTCGAATGGTGATGAAACTTTGCAACCGACTTACCTAGTTTAAAGAACTACTCAGTAGCCATCTATACCACCTGTGCCGCCAGAATTTGTTTCAGTAGCAGAACTTGGGCTTTGTATTCACGGTTTGTTCTAGCACTTTCTCTTTTACTGGTGGGTATTAGTAATCGTTCATGTACGCAAAGCATACGCCTGTGAAGCGATGATAACTCGCTCGTTTTTAGTGTCAGATGACCCCAGTTTAATTCACTCTGATGCCTAGGTGCGGCCGATGAGCTCTAAATAGAGCTACATTCTTGTCCGTTGCTTAGTGTTCATTAATTTGTGCTTATCCCGCTAATAGCGCCAGGAAAACTATAAAAGCGTTCGAAGGAGTCTGACGACGAATAAAGTTCTGTGTGGAGTAGCAAACGTAAACCTCCCACTAATGGCCAGAACGATAAAAATCCGAGAAGCACAATTTTATTATTCACTCTAAAGATGGGTTAGCAAAAACCTATTTTGTTAAATTCTCCAAACAGGCTTATATAGTTATCTAATGGAAGTAAAATCAAGAAGTAGCCGTTGAGTCCGATTAGCTCATCAAAAAATCACAGCTGGATACTAGTTAGTTTGTGTTGCACTAAGTAGTCATGTACAACGCCCTCCATTTATTAGAGATAGACGTAGCGTTCAGACATGGCTGGAGGCGAGCGGGGGCTAGTTGAGCTGGACACACTGCGCTAACTTCGTTTGGCTAAACAGACTAGGGTTGTTGAGCCAAATGGCGACACGTTCGGCCGTGAATCGGAAGCAGTGCCTGACTGCCTGTGTTGGACGCATGGAAGATGATTCTGAAAGCAGTGTTTTTGTTTATCTGCCAGTTTGTATTCCAAAAATGTTGCCCAACATCCTGAGGTATAATTATCAGTATTCATCCGAGTAGCATGAGTGTGCTCCCGTGTACGTTCAGAGAGTAGTCGCGGCCTACGAAAGCCGGTTCAAACAAATGAGTGGATAATTATTGAGGAGGAGAGACGCGACTCGTCTTTACTAATCAATAGAATGACTGCAGTAACCAATGAGAATTTCGCAATTATTTTGGTTACATGAAAGACTTGGATCAGGCTCTCGTAAACTGTCATCTGCTGAGCTCAGCCTTTGGGTATCCTGTATAAGAAAGTCCGGTTTATAGCTTGCCTTAGAGTGGCTATATTCTAAGTAATTAATGTCTCTGGGTAGGTGTTCTGTATCAAGATATCAAACACATTTTTCTAGTTTGCGCTGTTGGACTTGTACTAGTTTACTTTTCTGTTTGAGTGGCACAGAACTGATTAAACCTCAGATATTTACCTCCCCGTTTCTTTTTTGTGAAAAGCGCCGTGCTGCAAAGAGCCATCTTGACATTTCGGAAGCATACCTATAAAGGATAAACCTGAGTCGACTTCCTCTCCGACTGTAAAGGTTATATTTTGATGTCCTTTCTCAAACGTGCTCAGAACCCACTCAGAAAAATTTCTACAACCAGTATTCGTATGTGCACTTCGACTTACCATACACTAGCACAGCGGCTGGTGGAGCTGAGAGAACCGGTCATAAAACGGATGATGAAATACATTTGAGAATATATTTTCTAAATCGCTAACACACCCGACTCATCCAAGGGAACCAAAAATAGAATGTCTCTAGATGTGTCGTCGTTGTTCAGGACCGAACCGTTCTGAGACCCTATCGAGTAATTGTGTCACCACATTATCCAAAATGAGATTGATGTGGGTACATTTACTGGGGACCATAATCCACTACCCTTATTCTTTGATCGAAACATGTCGCCCAAAGTTCATGGTGCCATTTACTATCAGCGAGGCAGAGTCCGAATTCGGTCCCTTGTAAGTTAACTTGATCATTGCAACACTTGAGTACAACAGCAATAACCAGGCCATACAAGAAATATCTTACTATGCAAAATAAGTCATTGACGTTTTCCGGGTTGTCGGAAGCAAATAATATAGAAACATTTCACTTTGAACTCAGTGAAAAAATTGTATCCCCTGTCCAAGAGCAAGATATGTCCTTATTAACCGTTCGTTATGACTATGACATGGGTCCATTCAGTTATGATTAAACAAGGAAGACTTCCGTAAAAAAACAGTAGATATTCCCTTGGAAGTGTTTTTCCCAAAGGAGAATCTCTGTGTTTTTGAGTCCTATGCTAAGGGAAAAAGACTATCGCTTATTTGAATTTTAGCATATCCAAAGAATAATGCTTTTTTTATAATGATTGGGCAGAATATAATCCTACGGTGATGGACAGGCGTGATAAATCTGTGATCCAAATTCGTCATAGAAATCACGTTCATAAAACAGATAACATTGGGGTGAGAAATGTTACCAACGTGTTGAGTAGTTTTTGTGTCTGGAAGTCTAGAGCGTAGAAACTCGTGCACTTTATGTTCAATAATGCCCCTTTTTAAGCAATATATCCTGGGAGATGAGTACATGGTGGGATATCAGTTTTTATGTTCCTTAAGAGTTTTACGGTTCTATCCCATGCTAATTCTACAAGAGGTTGTAGTATAACTTATCAAAGCCTCTTCATTTGCTTTCACAGTCTAAAACTACAAAAACATGGCAAAGCACATGTCTGTACCGACTTGTACAAATTTTCGTGATCTACTTCGTCAAACATACGGGCCTAGCCAAAAATGCTACTCGTCAGTCATTAAGAGTGTTTTAGAGTGAGCATTAGGATACAACTTGTCGGATAGAAACGTAACCCCATCTTTAATTAGGTTCTGTCGGAATGTGGTATGTTCTTTCACGAATGTCCGGAATACCGAATCATGCATGAGTACTTGGTGTACTTCAGTGCGTCATTTGCTATCTCATTTGCCACCCACTTGTTAAGCCATTCAGGTGTGTTTAAGCGAACGTCTTACAAAATAAATAGTTAACTTTGGATTCACTTAGGTCTTTCGGAAATAGCTTCCGAGTAGATGAGGAATATGTTCAAAAGGCGATATGGACACATTTAACTGCATTTATTTCTTTTCCCTACCTCGGTTTTACGCCCAAATGTCACTGGAAAACTTCCACTGAAATAGTGATGCTAACTCAAGTGGTGAATAAGGCTTCTCGGCCAAGGCGTGTTCAGCTAAAGTGTTTTTTGATTTCACCGGTCTGGACGACTGCTGCTGAATAATGCGGAAAGGAAGTAAAAAATGAGGTACTGAAGAAAGTCTCAAAAGAGAACACCCTAAAACAACCATCAAACGAATGTGATTTTTATCCCACAGCAAAATTCAGTGTAGCCAGGAAGTTGTGGAATGATAATACATCACACTTTATGCGATTATTTACCTATGCATTTTAAGCGCCTTACTTGACAGAACGGACACACTAAGCGTCTCTGCAAGAATCGTGTACCCTTTAACACTTGTTATGCTCGCAGAGTACAATTTACTAATAAGGCCGTGTTTCGCAGAATTTTGTATTCAACCTGTATTTGATTAGGCATAAATCCCAGAAGATAGCGATTAGCATACTGAAGCAGAGCAATTCGATAAAAGTAGCTTAGCTGAGTGAGAACCGTCTGAGGTTATAGTCCATCTTTCCCACGCCCATCTTATAGGTTCTGATAAATACAAACCCTTTGAAGCTTATCAGACCTCCCACGAAAAAATACCTAAGCTTGGACTAACTTCTGACTGTCAGGTTAGATTTCCCGACAGCATCGCGCCAGATTTCATCCGGTGGATATGCATGGTTATATCGAAAAGTGTTCACTCACACTGGCCTACTAATCAACTCATAGTCAATGTGCAACACGGCTTAGCCTAGCTGGCAACAGGTGAAATGGTGGGGGTAAATTCGAACCATGTGTCTGTCGCATAGTAGTTCGTGTGTAGAAACTTGCATCTTAATCATCCTATCAGACTGAGACAAAAAGGATCATTGAGTAGCCTTAATTCCAAGTGTGCAAACCTGAAAAACCGCAAACTATTGTCTCCGTGATATTTGTACCCTTTTGCTTATCACAAATTGGCGGCACAATGTAGAACACAAGTCTTTCATCTGACCCGTCTTCTGCCTGCAAAGTTGACCTGATCGGAATTCTACCGTGACTAATGTTGAGGGTGACATAGAGCCAACATTTCCAAGTGAATAAACCTGTTAGCAGAATAGACAGTAATGACGAATTTGCATCTTATTTCAGATCAAGTTCATCTCATGTTTGCACCTTGAACAAAAAATGTACTTTACAGTAGTGAGAAATAAGTAGAAGAAAAATGGAGGACTGCAGAATAAAATTGACTTTGAAGTGCCCAAGCGTGTATAATTTGACGTCCTTGCTCAACCTAGTGACTCCCTCTCTTGATCATTCATCTCGAGACTTTAGAGAATAAGCTAGGACCTTCAGGAAAGTACAGAACAGTTGGATCAAAACAGGTTAGTGGGGGAAAGCATTTTTGTTGGCAGACAATGTTACAAACCAAAAAACTAGCTACATCAGGGAGCTCTTGCGAATATCACGGCAAACTAAAATGTCTCACACAACCTAAAGGTCATTTTCTCGGTTGAATTTATAACTTTTTCGCTAACTAACTGATAAAAATGGCAGTAAAATGCCATGGAATAAAGGACTGTCTATGGTTTTTCTCATTACTCCAACAGAATTCAAAAATAAATAATACGTCAGACAAAATTTTGCGCACAATTGTCAAAGATGCTTGCAAACCTTCAGAATCAATCACTAGTTTTTCGAAAAGGAACAAGCTAAATTTTATAGTTCCAGCCTCTAAGATAAATTTTCAGTGGCACACATGATAAAGTACAACAAGTTTATTTTATCCGCAAGTTAGGAGACCCTGCTGAACATCTTATCGGAACAAAGAGCCTTATGCTTCTTCACACTTCATCTCCAGTAGGTAAACAACAAGCAATCATCGATGTCAGCTGTTACTGGCAAATGTTCCTGAAAGACCTTCAAGGAAGGCGCTGGTTGTTCAAAAGTTTATGCGTTGGTTATATAGCAGTATTTGCAATTTGATATGTGCATCCATACAATTAGGGTTAAACATCTTCTTTTTGAGATTTTATATAGTTCATATGATAGTATAGATAATGGACTTGAAGAACACAATGCTTCAAAACAATCCTAATTGAACAGTTGAATGAACTTGTTTCGAGGTATAAACACGCCGTACAGTAGGTAGGTGTAAATGAAAATATATGATAGATGGCCTCTGAATAAGGAAGCTCAGGTTGTCAGTGGCACTGGAAAACTTCTGAACTTATCTTCATTTGTGTAGGCTATGTTGTGAGTCAAATATCTACCACGGAATTTCTGTATTGGTGAGAATGAGTCCGCAGCAAATTTAGAATGCATACAAAGAGCTTGTGCGACAAAGTGTAATGCCATCAAATCGAGTGGAATTTGTCTCAGTAACCAGAATGGTGCATTGCTTTATGATGAACCTGTCGGATAACCTATTCAGAGCTTTCGTGTTGATCTGCCCTAATGGTATATTACCGTTGCCCTATTCTTGAAAATGTACAGTAGAATTCAGAACTGTCGTACTGGCGCGAAGTTTCTGAAATAAATGGATTTTTTGAACTGAGTAATCTTTTCATCACGCAGAACATTTAATCCCAACACCTGAAAAATGAAGAGAATTTTTGGTCCTTCGGTCTGGGGTAAATTTAAAGTGGGTTTTATTGGTTTACTGTAAGATGTAGGCAATGCAAGTTTCGCTATTTAAGATGGCAGTAATATTATCCACCTGGTAGAATTACTATTTCATCGTTGCATCTATGGGTATCAGGCCACCGTCTGCGGTATTGCTCATCAAATCTTGGCTAGAATAAATCCCGGTGGAGTTCCACAGATTAATTCATCGAGCTAACAGTAGAAGTTGCCAGTGGACATCAACATGCAAGTCAAGGTGGTATGGAAAATGAAATATCTGCTATGCATTAATTGAGGTCAGGAGTCGTATTTTATATAGCCCAACAAACGTCCGAATATAGCTGGATTTCGGCAAATTGGACTTTGGCAACTGCTGCTGGAATTAGGCTTGATTAAAAAATCATGCAATGGGATAGAAAAATTTTGGAATACCTTCCGGGGTTGATCGAAAGGTGAGCATATAACTTTTTGTCATCATTTGTTGCACACATTGTAGTTTTCACCCCAGCTGTTTGTTTTCGCCCTACTTTGCGCACGTACTATTTAAAATCATGTGGATCGTCCATATAGCTCCGTACGCCACTGATTAATGGTTACGGGAATTGTACGTATCCATATGATACTTGTTATGGTGTCGCAGAGAGACTACCTAGGCGCACACAGCTACGTCCCAACGACTCCACTTATTGGTTTAGATTCTAATGCCCAAACTAGTCCCTTAGTACTCGAAACCTGTTTTTTGAGATTGGGTGACCAATCCCATTTATCGAGTATTGGCGGTCTTTATTGCTTTTAAATGACTTAAAGATCACTCTATTGGCCTGCATAGTCTCCACGGGTTATGGGCACATTTGACATTAGTTACTAAGTTGGCAGTACTGACAAGGCATAGTGTACAAAACGGAATACTACTTGCCGCGTATTTAAGAAACATCGAAGTCAAACTTGGCATCAAGGAATCAGGGGTTGCTTATACGTCGAATGAACACTAAACGAGGAAGCAGCGACAGTAACCCTCGTACTGAAGACATCACCTCATTTAGTGGCGAAATGTCTGAAGCCAGATTGTTCAGCTCCGCAAAGACACCAAGGGCAATCTACACGACCCGAGCTACAGTCGTTGCCTTTAATATATAAAACTGTTATTCCCTCTGTAAGACTGTCTACTTCAGGTTGTCTCACTACTATGGAACACAGCTCTGGACAACATAAACGAAAGGACTCAGAGTGGGTTTGTGATGAAGCTGGGGAAGTTGTGAATGGTTAGCCTTTCCCACATAAACAAATAAATGAAAAATGTGGATGCCAATTCTGAAGAACCTATAGTTCCATAAGCTAGTTTTTAAATAAACTTACCACAAGCCATTTTTAATTCAGAATTGACAGTCAACCCCTAGAAATCCTTGCCTACTGTAACTCATGCCACGTTTTGGTGAACACCAGGCTCACATTCTTACTGTAGGAGGAAGTCTTAAGGCAGATGACTGTCTGTGGAGAGATGAACTATAATGGCCAACCAAAACCGACCTCTTCTGTAAAGCAGGCTCTCCTGGGCTTGAGTTACTTATTTACTGAAATATACTCTAAGAGACCAACGGACAGGTTTTTCCTAAGTGTGATCTCTCTAGGAAGAAACAATACTATATTGTTTTACTCGATACTGCAAAAAGCCTGAGGACCCGGAAAGAAGAATTTTTATGAAATGGTACGTGCCCTACAATACCCTCATTTTAATTAATTAAACATTATGAAGTCACCATAGAAGACAAACTTGGATAAACAAACCCCCGCAAAGCGCAGAAGAAAATATTGACGCAGTCTAGTTTGCAACTAGAAGACAAGTGTTGTGGAGTGCTTCTACCACCTTACACCGTTATCACTCTCCGTGAACATGGAGGAATATTCAGGGCATAGAGCAGCGGACTAATCATCCATAGCCAATACACCGGAAATCTATGAGTGATGAACACGTAGATTTTCATGGAAACTTTGATATAAAGAATCATGCCAGCACTCACGAGAAATCAGTATTTGGAGCAACACTGCGTAAGAAATCAGCTACATTCAATAAGTTTCCATGTGTTGAACCCACTGAAACGTGTCACATCAAACAACGGACTTCCGAACCATGGATAAAGATAAACAAAATAAGGTCAGTAAATCTGGTTACTTTTTATGATGAAGTTCTGGCAAGAAGCTGTTTTTAGACATAGTTATAACCAGACGGGATAAATATCCTGTATAAAGGAGGACTCCTGCAAGATGGCTGTTTACGTCACAGATTGATCGCAAACTAACGTAATTTTGCAGGCGGCACAAGCGAAATTTAAAGATGGTTGTGTACTCTTTTAAGTAACCAGAAAACATAGTACAAGATAATATCCATATAAGTAAGTAATGTGCGGTTTCAAAAGCTGTAAGCTACTATCACCACATCGGCCCTAAATAGTGAGCAGGCCGAAAATGAAGACTTTTCTCCAGCAAGCGATTTTCAGTTTTTCCCCAAAGTTATGATTCGATTTCACACGATGATAAGTCGTTTTATAAACTTGTTGTAACTGCTCCTACACTCCTCTCTTCTCAAGTTGTGTAGGTCAACTGAGTGAAGTGTTAGCTTTCGAAAGGACTAGCGTAGACCATTTGTGTGATCACCAACAGCTTTGAGGATAAAATTTCGTTGTTTACTGGATATTTTGAAGACCTTTTTCATGTTTTTCCCGACACTGAAAAGGTTTACGATAAGCGGGGCAGCAGATCAATGAGAGGTTTGGCCATAATAATCAATGCTCTAGATATCCGGTAAGGAATTGTTGTATGCACCAGTGTCCGTCTTAAATGCTTAGTAATAAAATCAATGAAGAGAAATTGAAACGAGTGGTTGTTGGGACTCAACCAAACCAAAAACTATCCGGAACTGTTTTATAGTAATTTGGATGATTCATATAAGTCCCACTGCCCAGAATATGGATCCAGTTGTCCTTCAGTATTCTGAATAACACAGGTGAGTCACAACCCGCCATAAATAACCAGTTGCATAAAATTTCTTCAGTTGTAACAGTCATCTCAAATACATAATTCTTCAACAGGGGGAGAGAAAATGTCTACTGAAGTTTAAGTTAATAGGCAAGTTGTGTGAGGCCTCACACCAGTGCTGCCGTCCAACACGCTAAATCATATGTGAAAGGAGCAAGCCAAGTACTGCACACGCTGGCAATTAGGTGAAATGTCTTCAGTTGCTTGATCTGCCATGACGTTTATGGTTTACCCTTAACCTTGTTTTCTCTACATACAGGCGACAAACAGATCAAGATTTCAAGGCATTTAGGTCTTAAGCTGCGCTACAACACTGCCCGATGAACACCTGTGAAAAATTTCACTCTAAAAGTTGCTTAACTTAGCTTGTCTGTTCTCAGCCGAAATGTTGTGCAGAGGGAGCATAAGTAAGTCATCTTACACCACGTACAAAACATTACTATAGCCCAAAAACCTAAAAGACCATTCTGACAAAAACGGAAAAGGGTAGTCTTTGTGAAAGGTTTGGTTTACGTATACTCCGTAATATACTGGAGAGTTTATTCTCAGGCAACACTATCATATCTGTTTTTTGGTGCAGTGATTCCATCATCAGAAGTTTTCTGCTGCCTAATGTAAGGTTAGGGTGCCGTTCATTTTCATGTCATGGAACAGTGAATAGCTAATTTTTTATTATCACTTTCCTATAAAAGGCTACTCCTCTTAGTGTTCTTAAATCGGTGGTTGTTTAACATATTCATGCAAACAGTAGGTTTCCCGCCGCCCCTACAGTTGTCCGACTCTCACTCACATATTTTCATCAAACATATGATCTCCCGGAAACTGTTGACAGTGCATGAAATATTCATATAAATTATGTGGACGACGCTTGTCCTATTTCTAACGGTTACCGCGGTTTTGAAACAGAACACCTCATGGGATATTATGGCTTACCCAAGCAAATCGCTTCAGCTTGTTTAACACTTTTAAGAAACCTTTTGCTGACGATCATGTGAATTACAGTAGTGTCGACTAATTTGTGACACCTCATTCTAACTTGTTGTGCATTACATCACACCAAACATATTCTTTCACAGGTTTATGATATTTGTAAAAAGAATTGCCAGTCGACGTACCCTTACAACAGCCATCCAAAATACAACGTGCTTGCTGATTAAAATGAACATGTACCAGGCCTAATGACCTGTACCAGGCATCTTATGACTGGTAAGCTCCAATGGACATTCGGCACTAGTCCCCTGACTGAACGATCAGCGATGTTTGGTATTAGAAGGATTTTATTAGTATTTCTCCCGCCACACGTTAACAGTTCTTAGCTGATTTTTATCAGCAGACGAGGGTAGTTATGGATTGAGTGCTCCGCTTTGGTGGTTTTAGGTCGACTGTGGCCTCCAGTTTGTTGCACCTTGTGCTAAGAAAGAAGTTGGTACCTGCTGATTGCCGAAGTGGCCCCATGATTTACTGTTTAAAACTGTTATTAAGATCTGTTATTAAGATTGGTAGTAAGGATGAACGCAACTCAATAGATAACTGTTTGTGTTCTTCATTATTGGCTACTGGTTGCTTTAAGGCCATTTTAATCAACCTGTCGGGTCTCTAAGAAGGGATACAAATTTATCACCTTCTAAATAAAACCAGCAGGCGGTGGTTTTGTTGTTAAGTGCATATTAACAAAGATCTCAAAGATACGGTCAAGTTCCTATTAGCATACTATAATGGGTAATATATTATTCTGTTGGATTACAAGGCTTGCACGCCTAAAAAGTGCATGACTTGTTGCATTTTAAAGTAAGCTGGTGAAAATAGACTAGAAACCCCACAATTCTACAAGTGTGCAGAACAAGCACAATATCCACTAAGCGAGCGGTCATCTCGAATCAGCCTAAAAGCAGTTACGAAGCGTGATGCGGATCTCTTCTGCTACCCTCATCATATGGAAACCAGTCCTTCGCGGTAAACGATTTGCGATGTGTTCACTGTATTCCGTCAGCGGTTGGAATCGGCGAGTGAAATAGGTTTTTATCCGTTCAATTCATTACATAATGTAAACGAGTCAATTTTGACATATACACAACACTTGGCGCTCTGCACAGACGTTTTATTTGGTGTACAAACCCGCAAGATATGACAATATACCTGTAGACTACTATGTTAACTGCCCAAGTGGATACAAGTGTGCGAACGGTTGATCAGAGACGCAACATCCAGTCCTAGCTCTAGTTTTAGTCTACAATCACTTAGATGTTCATTTCAGGTGCATATTTTTCATTTTAAATCGTATACCGAGTTTCTTTTAACCGAGTAAGCCTGATCAGAGTCAAAATAATAACGACTGTTAGGAAGATCTGCGTAAGAGCCATAACCCTTAGCCATACATGTAGAAACAGTCTTCACGGACAGTCATCCTCTTAGAGTTTTTGGTGAAACGGCTGTTAGCGAATCACTCTTTCGCATCCATTAATATCGCTTGGTAACGGCCAAACAGTGACTGTGTGATTCTTTGGCAGAACTTGTGAAATAGTACTTAGCACTATAACTGCATGGATGTCTTAAGTTCAATCACCATTGGGCAAAGCACGCCCAATCGCGTAGGCCAATATAAGCACATGTGTGGTAAACACTTCTGATTTCAGTATCACAGACCCATTCTAGGTTTGCTGGGGCCATGACAGACCGTCTCAGTTCTGCTTCAAATACTACCTGATCTGGGAGTCTGCTTCTGCCCCAAGTGTTACGAGTAGTCAGCATTACATGAAAGGAAGTAGAGGTTATATATCATAAACCTGTTGCCAATGCAAGTCTTTTAGTAGTAGACTATAGCACAAAATATTTTCGCTCTGTCCGCGGAACTTATCTACAAAAAGTCTTTACCGATGCTTAATAGCAAACTTGTCACATATTCTCCTCAGTGTCTCTCCAGCATTTATTACATTCGGTGCTGTTGTATCCAAACCTGTTAGCGTGGAGCTATAACGAGTTTGGTCAGGTAAAAAATATTATTCATTACGAGCTAACCGGAAGTTACTGGTCTCCGAAATGTAGACATCTGTGTAGGCTACATTGATTTCAGTGATCTAAGTGATCATGCCTAAACGCAAGAAGCATTAAGGCTTAATCCATAATTAAGGATAATAAGATCATGTTCAGGTATGTAATGGCAGTCAAATAGGCTAAAGCCACAGCAACCACGTTCCTTGTAAACGGCAAACCAATTTCGAACGAAATCTAAAAGACAGAGCGCAGGGATTTTTATTTGTTACGACAGATATATTATATCTCGAGAGACAATTTTAAAAGGCAGTAAAATGCTTTTTTTACATTTCACACCTGTTTGGGAAGCTAATAAATCAGTGATTCAAAATGTAGGATCAATATCGGCTGCCATCTTTTTCTACCAAGTATACCAGGTATGTCGCATAACTAGTACCGCATAACTTGATGCCTTGCCCTCAAATTTATAGGCTGATGACCATTCTTTGCCTCAGGCCGGCACCACAGTTAAATCTTTCAGTGCCAGTTTGCGTTTAGGTCACGTTTTTGGGTTGCGCATTGTTGTCTCAGCCCCATTTAAAGATACCCTTTTGGGTTCTTGTTAACGTTTTGGTTTTTGTTCAACATATTTTATACCGTATGTAGGTTTATGCATTTTTACTTACTTACTTATGTTGTAGTACAGTGGCTGTTGATGAATTTTGAGTTCTGATATTCACGGAGTTACTGATATGTATATATAGCTACCAATGCAAGATAAGAAAAATATCTAGGCTCGAAAGCTCACATCCGTTTCCATAGTAAACTTTGTGGTTTACATACGCTGACTTTAATGTCTAAATAAAATTAAGTACCAGGTTTATCAGACTTACAGCGTATATATTGACCCGCCGTACCTTGTAAGCACTCAGGGGTTATTGTCACCTAATGTTGCTTATTATCCCTCTTGATGAGAGCTCTAGTTTCGTCTATTTCTCAAACAGTTTGCATTTCCATGATGACGTGATACATCTACATAAATTTTGTAGTGGCTGTTGGTTCCTTCAGCAGCGTCACTGATTCCGTTTCAGTTTCAGCCACTAATGTTCGTACATGTTACATTTCGCCAGCTGTTTGAAGATTACCTTCTTACGTCAATGTAATGTACATTTTGCCCTTATCTTATTGAGAGCCCATCATTTGGTTGAATTCTTTTAATCAAAGTACATGGCCACATACACAGTTAGGATACAGTCAACTTTGTCTCTTAGTAGAAACCACTTCTATATGGGTGCTGACAGTTCCAGCACCTGTTTTATTTTGCCCACACATTGAGTAGCTTAAGAAGTTTTGTGACAAAATATTCAGTCTTTCTTCTTAATAACATTCAGGCCCATAGTTACCTTGCTTCCTGACGACATTTTACGACACTTTTTGTGTACTGCTTGACAGTTGTTTCTGCTTTATCCCTTACTGAATGTGCTTGAAACTTGTTGACTTCCGATGTCACATTATCGTCAAATTTAGATGTTTAAGAGACAAACAAATGTCTGTTGTTTATTTTTACGCTTGTAGTTTTCGACCACATTCTCTCAAATCTTCTCGTAATCCCAATCTTCAAGAAGAGGCTAAACCATTCTCTCTCCGAGTTGGCCATCTTAGCATCTCTGTAAGTGCACCGAGAATCAAACATTAGTTTTATCTTATTCATCGTTATCTCCAGGATTCTTTGCTAGTTTTGCCTTTTGCTGTAGCATCAATGATATTTGTTTTTTTACTCTGTCTCACCTTCTTTCAGAAAATACCTTGCGGTAATTGCCCAGATTTTCTGCTTTTCAGAAAGACAAACCCCAGTTTTACACACGGGTTCTTTACAGCCTGTGTCCTGCGACTGGATTTGTTATTCCAAGTTCTCCCCCAAAACACCTTGTGACAGACCACCGCAAAATTTTGGGTTGTTCAAACAGATTTTTGTACGCAGCAGAATCCCATGAAGTTCCTTAAGTGGTTTCGTGATAAGTAATAATTTTGATTTTTGCCCTAGCTTTACCCCGACGGATTATTTTAAGTGCTTTTTGCTCCACTAACCAGCAACTTACTAACGTTACACCTCACGCATTCATTGCTTTGAAGCATAAAATTTAAATCACTTAGTTTTAGTTAACTTATCTTTTCCTCTCTACTTGGCTGGCTTTGTGATTACTTAAGTTTATCCATATGCCAGCCTACCTTTTCTTCATGGGTAACTAGTTTACCAGTGGGTAGTTTGGACAAAAGGCTAATGTTAATCAAATTACTCCATAATTTGTGGTCACTGTTTCTATAATTTAAGATATACAGTTTGACGTTTTTCGCACAAACTAGGGCTGAACTTGGATGACTTGTCTTCAGTTAAAAACGTCTATTGTGTTGTTTCATTAATTTTCGGCCTCAATGATTTTGCCCTACAAACAATTTATCTCGCAAACGTCGCCTCTGTCTTGAACAACAGCTATTTTTGCTTTGTAATGTTTCAGAAAAAACACTGTATGAGAAACACTGCCATTTCAACATTTTAGATTTTCGTCGGATGCATTCATATTCCGCTTTTTGAATCCCCGTACTTATCCCTGTTTATTCCGCTAAACACCATCTTCGAAAATAATGTAGTTCTTTTTCTACCGTTTTTCTTCCGTATATCAGGATGGTATTTTGTATTTGTGTATTCCGATTGATTATTGCCAAATTGCTTGCAACCCGGGAATATGAAATATTGTATGTCTGTTTCATGCCCAGTAATTCTTTTGTATAACCTTTTTATCCCACACACAAAAATATACCTGAATCGGCGGATGGCAGTTTCCACTTCGACCGTGCTTCCATGCCTCACGTAAAAACATTCAGTTGGCACAGGACCGGTACTGCGTCCAATCCGTCTATTCACTAGTTCGTTCCATAAGTTGGTTTGCTGAGCGGTCCTTCATAAAATGTGGTTGAGACATAGAGGATACCAAGAGCGTGTAATGCTGTCGAATGTTGTGTGTACACAGCGTGGGGCAAGTAGCGTTTTTATTTCCATATAAGACAATATGATAGACTTTTGGAAAAAGCGAAACGCGTTTTGCATTTGGCTTTTGTTATGCCAGATAGTTCTCTATTGATTTACAGCTATATTTTGCATTTGTGCTTATCTACAGTAATAAAGTATAGTATGCTTGCCGAATGCTTTCCGCTTTTACATATACTTCTTTGCTTTTCAGCTAACATGCACTTAAAAAATATTTATTTCTAATGTCGGCAGGTGTTGAAGAGACGTAACAACTCTTATATTAGCATGTTGCCATTTCTGATTGAGCTATATTCTCAATGCGGGTGCTTGAACACAGGTTAAGTACCATGTTCCTCTGGTTGATCATAATTAACTAGTATTCTTATAGATTTAAAGTTGTTTTACCTGTCCCATTTGTGAATTTTTTAAATAAAACCTTGTTTATAGTATTTTCGTTTAACAAAATTCTGCCTCAACCAAATTTTCCTCTTTATACAGGTGAACAATTTTTTCAGTGGGACGAATTATTCTTCAACCAATTGCTTCAATCTGTCTACGCATCTGTTGAACGTCAGAAATGGCAACAGGAATTACCCAACTGAAAGTGGCAAATTATACCTTTGTATCTTCAGTCACAGGTTATGTGGAGCAGCGTGATCAATTGCTTTAATTTGTCTGCCAAATACCTCGCTTGATTACTCCTAGTTGCTTTGGATTATTTGAGCACAGGCCTCCTACTATGAATCTTCCTAATAACAGATGGTGTACACTTTGTTTTCATCCCTGGTATGATATTTACTTTCTTACAATACGTGGTTAGCAACCAGATAAAAGAACCCAGATGTACGTAGTTTAAAAACAGACGCGAAGGGGCTTGTCATCAAGACTAGACCAAGAACTTCAGGTATTCGTGAGCGTGATTCTTGGCTCCTATGTTTAATGCTAATTGTGCACAATATTCGGACTTTGACTGCTTACATAGCAAGATGTTTGCTCACAGGAAATTTTTACTATTCCAGCCAGTTAAATATCACAAAGAGTTTTCCAGTGGTCCTCAAATTGTTGCCAATAATTTGAAGGCAATATCCCTAAAGGCAGTTTTCGTCAGGTTGTTACGTTCCTTTTGGTCGAATAATGAAATGTGAATTAACGTGCTTTAAAAATAAGTGACAAGCATATATGACACGTACTCTCAGATGCCCTAAACTGAGACGATTGACTTTAACCACCAGCGTTATAACTGTCACTGTGAAAAACTAGTATATCACTCGCAATCACTTGATGATGATCAGATATGATCATATTCATTCAAGTCCTAAAAACATTTATGATACTCAAAGAAAATTTGCAGCTTAAAGACTATCAGCTGATTTTAAAAGGCAAATAAAAATAGACAATAACAATACAAATAGTCTATGCTGCATATGGGTTATTAGCCCACACTCCATGCGCTGTTGAATAAATATGTTGTTATCCGGGTGTTGGAACAGTACAAAACAACGCAGCTATGAAAGCTTTTGATGAAAGCGTGGCTAAATTTTAATCTTGGTAGAAAGCTAAAATTTGGGGTGGTTTAGAACGAAAAAAGTATTGAAAACACGTTTATCATCCATTATAAACCAAATATATAAAAAATATAGCAAGTATATCTTTGCTCGTTAACGACAAAGTTAGAAATTAAACACCGCCGAATCTAGAGAAATGTTTTATGACAGAATAGTGAAGCGAACTAAGATTGGCTGGCAGGACAAGCTCAGTTAAATTAAGAAGAACCGCTGTCTAGCTCTTATGTCGAAGAACAATCCTCAGTCATAGGAATTTAGCCTGCTACCTCTCGGAGACATCGACAACCTTCTTCGAACATATGGTGGTACTATCTTTCTGTTCGAAGAAGTTAAATGTTCTTTTGAATCGCTCTACTGAGTAATGTGGTATGTCAAAACATGAAAATAAACTAGTCAAGGTCAGTTAGGAAATTGTCGGACACCTGAAGGCAAATATACGGGTATCTCATGTTTATGACATACCAGTTAGCTTGCCTATAATGGTACAGTTGCCAAATGGATCACTACTAGGTAGAATGTCTATTGTCGTTATATAGACGAATACCTCCCCTAAACTTTCCAAGATAAATTAGGTCGAACTGTGGACATGTTTAGAGAGACTTTTTTATCAGTAGGTATAATGACAGTTGCTTTGAATGTGAGTTTCTAGTAGAAAGACGCCCTAAAGAATGCTACAGAGCCAATTTCAGGTCCAGTTCATCGTGTGTTCTTTTCCGGTTCCCTTCCATATGATGGTGGAAGGGCGGGATTGTATAAGTTGTACTGCCTGAAGTTACTTCCGAATCACATGCAATGCAATTTGTCGGGTCTTCAGAATACTGTCGTCCGCGGATATTGTTTCTATACCGAACAGTGTCAGGGTAAAATACAATAAACCAACAAACAAGAAAAAACCCTGTAGCTTTGCACGTTGTTTGATATGCACGATATTACGTAAACCTGTTAGATGCATCTCGGTTCTGCGTAGAGAGCAAAGGATTGATTTTTTTGGTTAAGGATGAGTGCGTTGTATCCAAAAACCCAAAAGATTTTGCAAATTGAATCAGCATACTGAAAAACGCTAGGAGTGGTAAACAAGATTTTGATTTAGCCTACTGTTGTCACTGCTTTCTGTGTGAAACATATCATTGAGGAAACCAGTAAATATCTCCAATGTCGCTGAAGTACAACCGATAGATTGCCGATATCGGTAGTGGTGTTGGTGTTCATGTTGGTCCTCCTAGCCAAGTTGATTCTCGTTATGCCCGCTTGCGTCACGCTTTTTAATTTCCCCGGAAGTTACAGCATGTGTTTCCGGCTCGTAAATCTACCAGTATTCGGCATTTGGTTGTGGGTTAAATGTGGTTAGCAGTTTAAAGTAACCTATCAGTTTCGGCTTCTGGTACCCAGTCTTATGCTTCAAACAAGCGTTACAAAAGTGAAATCAGTTCTAAGTGCAACGAAACTTACCTATATTCGCTTTGAAGTTAGTCTGATAAACAACGGAATGTGGATCGACATCAAAATACAACATTATATGTCGCCCATGAAGAAAGATGCTGTTAAGTTCCATCAGCAATCCGAAGAGTGCGTAAGGTACAAGAATCCGATATTGAATCACGATCACGAAGCTAGTCACCACCTTAAATTATCGAGGAGTTCTGCGGAAAGATTTTAATTACCGTGATATGGTGGAGGATGATTTCCAAAGACCTTGAACATAGTCCAGTGCATATATTATGGTAGATGTCATGAAAGAAGTATCCTGAATTGAATATGACACACAAATATGACTACCTGTTGAGAATCCTATTAAGTGATATGCTATATCATTTTCAGCTGTGACGATATCTTCAAGAAAATCCTCACATACGAGTAGGCTTCAAGTTTAAAGCGGTATAAAAATGATTTACCAAATCAAAGCACCAAAACCCGAAGCCAACGCGTGAAAGACTGAAAGTGAATAATTTCGCAGCCGCGCAAGAGCGGTTTCGCTGGTCGGAATTCTCTTGAAGCAGTTGAATCCATGTTTCAAAAAAATATCCGCGCAGTAAAAAAGAACAAATGCAAGGACCACTGTAAGGTAAGGACTAAACAGAGAGTGAATCAATGCATTCCCCCGACCGTCATTTAGCGTCATAATTCATAGTGGTGGACAAGGACATTGCGCAACCTTGGCGTGCTCAAACACGGTGTCCAGTTCTAGTTCAGCTTACAAGGATGGAAAAATTCACTTTATATCTAAAGTTTTGCTTTCATAAAAACGGGCTGCCACTAAACCAAATTTTTGTTGCCGTTTCAACAGTATGCAGGTAGCAAGAGCTAAATGAACCCATTTAGTGCCGATATTTAGGCGGATGTATATGGAAGTCCAAAATATTATATTGATTACTAAGAAGAAACAAACTGTCCAAAAAGTGCGTTATCGCGAGCCATCCCCAAACGAGCTTATTTCTCCTTGCCTTATGCTAAACTTTTTTCCGTGCTTGGTAAGCTACTCAATACGAATGACGATTTGTGAATCCTGCTTCAGTCATTTGACAAACGCTTCACATTTCACGATCATGGCTGCTGGCTCAAAGTGTCTGTTCATCACCCCCTATGTTTGTTGCCATTGTGATCAAGCGTCCGCGTGCACTATGGATGGGATGGCAGAGCAGTAAAGTAAAATAAAGTAACAGTAGCCCTACGCGAGCGATTCTACTTAAGAAGACACGGGTAGTTGATGGAAAGTTACTCCAGGTGGGGAATATCACAAATGGATAACGGTTATTCAGCCATTCAGTGACCTCTTGAACATATTATCATAATACTTCATCCACAGAAGCAAAGCAGGTCAGCAGTGTGAAGAAAAAAGCAAAATACGAATAAAGGATAATGAAAATGGATTTCGCTGCGAAGGGAAATCCGCCTCAAAATCCAAGTCCGTTCATACTCTTACCGATGTGGTGCTGAATGAGGCGGTATCTCGTGGAAGCCTCCTGATACAAGCAATGTGGCAAACAATCTGGTATCATCGGGTATATAATCGAGACATATTCGGCTCTGTATCTTTTTTTAGAAAATATACTGGCCAACGCAATCCATTGGTGGTGATGCTTCGTGCACAGACGTGTCTTCTTTAGTGTACAGTGGCTGTCTTTTCGATTAATTTATTACTGGCAGTGTGCAGCCTTGCTTATTGCGCTTCTGCTCATGAGGCTTTATCTAGCTTTTTCATCCACTGAAATTGTGGTGAAACGCTAACCTCGGTGAACCACTGCCTCACGGTTCTTCTGTAGCGTCAACTGTCGTCACCACAGACCGACCAAAAGCACTCACCGCTTTGGTAGTAGCCGAGGCCCCTCCGATTCAAATAACGGCCTGCTAATTCCGCCAAACGACCCGGCCTCTAATGCACTCGCATCAATTTCTGTTGGACCTTCAACCGTCTTCGACAACACCAAAGCCGGTCCCAGGCCAGCCGGGCCTCCAACCGTCCCTGATGATGCTGGAGCTGACGTGTTACCCCCAAATTCCCAACACTGCGTTAATGAGCCTCTAAGCTCGCCATATTATGGCGCTGACTCGTTCCATCGCGTCGCAAAAACCTGCCTGTCGGCCCCAGACCCCACACTCCACGCTCATGAGCCCTCCAATTCTACCCTTGGGCACCCATCTATGTCATCTCTGGCCTCCATTACGCCAAAACGATTGACTGCTGATTTTACAGATACGGTATCTCATAGGCCCAGACATGAGGCTGCAGTCAAGAATGACAGCACAGGTTTTTCCCCCAAGCCTTCTGACCCAATGACGCTTCGTGTCTCCCTACCAAGGCGCTTCCTCGGGCCCAAACACCTGCTGTCAAAGCCCCATACCATAACGCCTTCTCCCACACTGACTACCCGGGTCTCTGCTCCTCGCCTTTTGTCTTCAAACCCGACTATACCCCGAATTCTACATAAGCACATCTGTAGCCCGTCAAACCGTGCAACCAGGTCCCTTGACAGGGTCTCTAAACCACAACTACCACTACCCAATCTTAGCCCCCATCAAGTTCCGCCCCCCCTTGCCACCCGCGTACTATTCGCCTGGGATCCCTTTTCGGCAACTACCTACACCATCACAGCCTCCGCATATTACGAAGGTACGTGCAGCTCCACCTCTACGACCTTTAACTGTATCTTGTCTTCCCATTCCAAAGCCCCCTCCACTGCAACCAACGCAGAGGATTCCTGTTCGTCCCCAATGTAACCCACTCCTCTCAGAGAGTTTGATTACACCACTAGCTTCCCCACTGCACCCTGTTCCCTCCCCTTATCTCGCATCTCTTACTATGAACCTCTTATTCCATCTCCTCCAATCAGCCAAGTTTGGCTATCTGCATCCTCCGCCCCCTACGATTCGGTGCTGAAGGCACTACAAGACAGATCCTCCTGCCCTCTTAGTGCTCCTGTCATACCCTCTTATTTCCTCTTACTTAAAGACTGCACCAGCCCATCCAATATGCGTGAAATAAATTCCGCTATTCCTGTTCAATTGCCACATATGGCACCATCCTCTGATGCCGTTGGTAACACCGTTAAAAACCATTACTCGGCCCAGCCTGTAACTCCTTGCCCACGGAGCCACACTATCTGCACCGCCAGCATCTGGTACGTTCCAGCACCTTATTCTCACACATCTTTAGCTGGTCCTACCTCGCCCACCAATTCGGGAACTCCTGATTCCCCTGCCCCTATTCCATTCCATATTGAGCCCCTGGCTTACTGACTTTTAACTAGCCACCCTACCTATCTCCTCTGATCTCACTAGTAATACCTCTGTCCTTCTAATCAATACCCGCTCTCTCTTACCTAAATTGCACTACATTCAAGCCATCTACACTATAGCTTGCCCAACCTTCATATGCATCACCGAGACGTGGCCCTCTCCTAGCACGCCCGATGCCCTTATCTCCCTTCCGGGATACGCTATGTTCCGTTCTGATCGTTCCCACCGCCGTGGTGGTTGCCTCCTATACTCCAGAACGAAAATTGATTACACCCTTATTGCCGATCCACTACTGGCAGACACTTCAGACTCTGTTTGGCTCTCTGCCTGTCGGGCTAAAACGCCGTTTATCCTCGGGCTTATATACATGACCACTTCACACTCCACTGGCTCGATTAACCAACTAACCACGGCTCTTCCGCATACCCAACCTCTACCTCAACCTTACTGAGATCTCCTGGTCTCAACGCATTTCGCCTCTACTTGCCCAGCTTGATGTCGAAGTCCGAGCCCAGCTTGTAAGGCATCCCACACCCTGGACATTGCCCCTGTCAATGGTTGTCTGTGTCCCACCGTCGCAGTTGGCCCGAAGTTCCCTGATAGCAACCATCATATTGTCATTTGCAGCTGGACGAGTACTCGCCCTTCTACTCCTCCCCCCTTCCTCCTTCCCCCTGGCATCCTCGAGGCCTTCGCAATCTCGTCGCGCCACAAAACCTGGGACGAGTGCTTTCTCTTTCGTGACACGCAAAGCGTGGCCAACATTTTTTACAGCAACGTACCATCATCACTGCGTCTAGTTGCTCACACATGAGCTTTCTATGTTTCTGTTTGTCGTTCAGCCAGATGATTATCCGCTCTAGACCAGAAACTTAGGAAGTATAGTAGGTTCTGTCGCAAATGCCATGACCTCTCCCTACTTATTGTAATTAACAAACTGATGAAGGGGATTACCACTGCCAAACTGACTCTTGGGAAGTGCAAGGAGTCTACCGCCGTAGTCCATTCTCTTTAATCCAAGATGCTGGGATGCCTCTTTCACAGGAGTTTCTTCTCAAATTCATCTACAATTCCAAGTATTTTGCCCGCTGACGGGAAGCTTCTTTCTGACCCCGCTGATATCGTAGAATCCCGAACCTCTTATTTCGTCAGCTGCTACGTTCTTTCCGCATTGACCCTGTCTACTCATTGCCCCCCACCTGGTTCCGAAATGACCACATCTGTCGATGAGACAAGCCCCACCCTCTGCACACTCTCAGTTGCTTTGTCTGACTTAACTTCCTCACTCGTCCGCCTTAGAGACTCCAATTACATAGGCGCTGACGTTATCCCTTTGCTCATCCTTAAAGCTGGTGGCCCGGATATCCCCACCCTCATCCGTAATCTCTTCAATATCTCCCTTATCACCGGTACAGTTCTAAGTCAGCAGAAGCACTCCACCGTTGTTTCACACTATAAGTCAGGTCCACGAACTGCTCCAGCTAGCTGTCGTGGCGTCCACCATACCTGTTTGCTCTCCCGTACCATAAGGCGCCTCACCAAAGTCCCTGTCATAGATTACCTGCTCACAACCAAGACCCTTAACAATCGGCAGCATGGGTTTATGGCAAGGCGGTCAACTAACACACGCAAGGCTGATTTCTTTATTCATAGTTCCTCCGACTACGAGGCCGGGCTCCGTATTATTCTTATCTATATTGATATTCGCAAGACGTTTTTCAAAGTCCGTCATCCGCACTATCATATCGTCTTTGCTGCTTGTCACCTGGGTTGGATCCATTATGGCTGAGGCGCATTTGGTTAAACCTAGGTCATCTGCATCGCCTAATTGACCAACGGGCTTACATAGCTGACTTCCGCCCTGAA
>SJOL01004118.1:696877-713239 GCA_004794785.1 Opisthorchis felineus | reverse complement strand
AAGAACGTCTGGAAGGTCGTTGACGTATATCAGAAACAGCAGTGGTCCCAGAACGGAGCTTGAGGAACTCCAATGAAGACCGGCGTCAGAGAAGAGTAGGTCGAGCCTGCTTTCACTCGGAAGGTTCTGTCTGATGGGAACGCCTTGGTCCAGAGCAGAATTTTCCCTTGAATCCCGTAAGACTCTTGTCTGTGGAGCAGCGAGACGTGTGGGACTCGATCGAATGCTTTTGAGAAGTCGAAATATATGGCATCTGATATAGGTCCCTCGTCTTTGGCTTGGGTTAAGCTGTCCATAAATACGAGCATGTTCGTCACGCAAGAACGGTTTGGGAGAAATCCGTGTTGAACTGGAGGTATCAAGCTGTTGAAGTTAAGGTAGTCTGGGATGGCTCGCTTCAGAATGCGTTTCATCACCTTGCATGGCACGCTAGTGAGGCTTATATTCCTGTAGGTTCCAGGCGATAGTCGGTCAATAGTTTTGTAGATTGGTGTGACAATCGCTTCCCTTCAGGAAGAGGGAAGGTGGCCTTCGTCAAGCGACTGACGAAACACCAGGTAGAAATGATTTGCCAGTGTGTAAGACGTTTCCTTCAGGATCCTTGGATAAACTTCGTCGGGCCCCAACGCGCAGAACGGGTTGATCTTGTGCAAGAGTTGACAAATTTCCTCCACCGTAAAGACCAAGTTGGTTAGAGGCCATTGTAGTTATGCCTTGACAAGATTGGATGTGACGAGGACGCTGGGGCTGAATATGGGCCTGCATAGTGTTCTCTGTAGACCTCAGGTACCACTATTGTGTCACTCGTGGGTTGCCCGTTCCAGTCCGTCAAGGAGAACTCGGATGGCTTGTTTCTGCAGCGATGTCTCATGTATTTAAACAACACATTTCCGTTTTCCGGGCGAGGTATAGAATGGTGGCTTGTCTTCGTATGTTCCATTGACGAATTGCTGATTTACAGCGGTTCCGCATTTTACGAAATGCCAGCTGGTCTTCTATGTCTCCTGTATTCAACATTTTGAAAAATGGTTGAGACCTCTTTTCCAGAAGACGCCGAAACTTTTTCGGTAGCTTGCGACTCATTCGACTACGTGCTGGTTTTCTTGGGACGAACATCGCGCCAGCCTCGTGAACTTTCTGGACAATGGTCCTGTATAAGTCTTTCACTGAGGCTGGTCCCAGTTTAAGGTGTTCGAGAAAGATGCGGATTCCTGAGAAGTCCGCACGGCAGAATCATATATGTATCATACTACATTCACATATTTTTGGTCACAGACACACTCTGCGAACAGACGGCATATATTCCACCGCATGACCCGCTTGTAAAATGCCGTAAAGTGAGTTTTTGTTTATTCTAATACAAGCACACCGATTTCGGCGAGATTTGCAGATGCTGCGTCGTGTCAACCCGCGTTTCGTCTCTTATCTTACAGCCCACTGGTTTTATACCACCCAAAATGGGCTGCACACGCACAATCCGGGATAGTTCACTTTGTTAACGTGACCAACAACCGTCTGGAGAATGCTAGTGGTCGCCTTAAGGACCGGGTGCACCACTACGACACACTGGAGCACGCCGTATAAAAGGTATCTCGGCACGCCGAGTAGCGCATGCGGCAAGTTGAGATGCATACGTCGTATCACTGTGACCGACTGGAAATTCTGGAGGGTGACGGCTACGTTCTGGACGTGGTCTGTCGAATGACTATGTATGCATGTTCCCTAGTTTTGAGACACTTGGGGCCGCGACCGCCAAGGCTGCACCATCGTTGTGCTAGAACAAGCAAGGTGAGGTAAACCTACGTTAACTAACTTATAGTTCGTGGTGCAAACACCCAGGTGCTCCCAGGCGGTTGACACCTGTGCTGGAGGATGCATATGCCCCTTCTATCGGATGATGTGGCTCCCCTGCATCAATTTATTCTCTGTATTTGGCGATCAGTCGGTTCCAGGCAGTAATATCTATTCTTTATCGATTTTCCTAGGTTGCTTTCCTATCCACCAACGGTGGCTGCCGGATTACAACCTACCGTAGGAAGGTTTACCCTTTACATTTGTTCCCAAACCACCGCCGACAGCTTTGGATGGCCTGCGTAAACAAATGAACCGAGCGGTGGATAAGCTTCAGGGGTTAGAACCCAGAAGGGCCACAGCCATCACTAAGCAATTTATTGTTCAGTGGCACATCCTGCTGCGTCAGGGCTCAAAGTCTGCAACTGGCGGCCTACCGTCGGTGGTCGAAGATACTGCGCCTCAACTCAGGCGGCGGTCTGGGGTACTTTTGTGTGCTTTGTGACTGGCCGACTACTGCCAGTAACCGCTGGTGTGCAACGGATCGCGTATCATATCGCGTCAAATGTTTTCTGGTGGACCTTGCCCTGTGTGCGGTGATGCTCTTTGGGCTTGTCCCAAAGGTGAGTCCACAGAAGAATAATATACTTTTGGTTCTTAGCCCCCAAGCCCGTCCAGAAAACGCAAGGGTGTGCCTGCTGCCCGGTCCGCGAAGAGGGCGTCTTATGATGTTGACCCGTTCAGAAGCACAGAATCCCAGCGCAGTGTGTCCCGGAAGTTTGTGTGTGTCCGTATTTTCGGGTCCAAGGAGGAACTGCTCGACAGCCGTGAGTAAATGTCTGACTGCTACGACTAACGCTGTAGAGCGCCAGCTACAGGAAAGCGACGAAGATGATTTCATGTGACCCATCAGGTCCAAACAGTTCGTCTGTCAATGAGACCTCATGCATTTCACGTGGGTCTCGTATTTCCTGAGGGTTGTAGTCGGTAGGCATGCGAATTAGCCGCTGAAGACGGCGTTGGGTAAACAAGCCTCTATGACATTGTAGCCGATACAGTGCTCCCATTATAGGGTAAGTGCTTCTCCAAGTTTTTCAGCCGCCTGCCTCATAGTGGTATTTCGATAACCTAACTTGCATCTTCCTCTTATTTCAGAACGTCAATAGCCCAATAAACACTCCAGACGAAGAAGGTTAT
This sequence comes from Opisthorchis felineus, assembly GCA_004794785.1. NCBI lineage: Eukaryota > Metazoa > Platyhelminthes > Trematoda > Opisthorchiida > Opisthorchiidae > Opisthorchis > Opisthorchis felineus. The sequence goes on along the minus strand of SJOL01004118.1, from coordinate 710,251 downwards.
ACGCTTCCCGGGAGGACATACGTACTCATCAAAACGGCCAATACAGTTCAACTTTTCACGTCGTCTAATTTGGAATTTTTCGCCGGTAGAAATGGATGGGTGCGCTGCGGCCAGCTGACTAGGCATCGTGGATCGTTAGCCGCTTGCTAGTCGTGTGCGTCAGCTGGGTTCGTTCAGCTGTCCGCTATGATCAACGCCTGGTTGTGCTGGCATATTTCGCATGTTATAATTAAACACTTCCGTTTAACAACAGGCTTGCAAGATTTTTTGGCAATAATGAATGCGGTTGCCGTAATTTTTATCCGTGATAACAATTATGGAGCAAAAATTATTTACAGGGGTAGCACCTCCGCAGGTTTTGCATCCATAAGGGCCATGTAGTTTCCAGAATGTTCGACAAATTACTTCAGCTGCAAAACTATCTGCAATTTCCGTCCATTGTAAGTGATTCACCTATTTCCCTGATTGGGATATCTTATTACACCAGAAAACGTATTCACAGTCGGTAGTGCCTGATGGCCTTCAAGATTTGCCCAATTAAAAAAATCACCCGTGTAGATAATTTGCATAATAATTAATTATATGTAGACATCGTACATTATGAAATAGCAACCCTGAAAATGTCGTAGCTTTCGAGAAATCAATTTCGTTGTGCGAATACTGAGCGGCGGTTTAGCGTGATGTCTCTGTCAAGAAGGTCAAAGATGTCGTGCAGAAGTTAGTTGCTTCATATGTTCTCTCCTGCGGTGGACTTGGAAGTGCATTACAGGAGTACAAAAAAAACAATTACATCGTCTTTGTTCGCGCAGACTCAAAATGGAGCAACCATTCGCAAACTATGTAGGAAGAAGTCTCCTGTTGCTGCGTCAGGCGTCCCGCGGGCAAATCCTAGGAATTCGTCACAGCTAGTGAGATTGATGTATTTTTAATGTCACTCAGGACATGCTGTATCGGATGCACGGCTATGTTTCATCTTCACCCAGATAATGACCCTTGATAGTACCACAGGAAACATTAGTGGGTTTATGGGCAGAAGGAGCAAAATCGGCGTACCGAAAGGGTCTTTTGGGCTCATTTAATGTGCTAAATCGGGAAATAGGAGAGATATGCTGAAATACGGGCAAGACGGGCTGTGGCATTGGTGGTGCCTTCATCGTGACGCCGTAGTTGGGTTCGTAGATAGCCCCACATATGATCATCCTGGGTAAAGCAGATGAGCTTGTCGGGGTAGTTATGATTGACGGAGGGATCGTGACAAATCAAGACCAGCACAGAGCAAGGGTATTCTTGGGTCCATCGAGGGCGCGGCTCGGTTTATTACTACCTTCAAACGGGACAACAAGACAGTCGTATCAATATCAGGGACACTGAACAGAAGAATGCCTCAAAAATTTCTGCCGGAGTGCGCCACGGTGTAAGTTAGACGGCAGCTTAATAGGATGGATGCAGGCTTTCGTAATGGAATGCGTCGTGGTCGTCCCACCACGTTTATTGAATGCGCCCCTGTTTACTTACACACAGGAGAATACCTTTTACGCTGCTGCAATTGGTGTGTTAATTTCAGAAGGGGTTCCCTCGGAATATAGCTTGTATTCATGTCACCTGGAGCCAGCTGCACAGGCGTTTTAATGAAACTGTTTTGCCTTCATTTCCTGTGCATATTGTTGATGCTACTGATAGGCGCGTCGATCGTCATAACTGGGAATTCGCTTACATCTTTCACGGTTGAGTTGGACACTAGGAACGTGTAGAAGTCAACAGAGGTGGTGTATGAGGTAGTGCTCCAAAGGAGCAAACCTGACCCCAAGCACCAGCCCACTAAACCGTAGCCGCGGCCACACCCAAGGGTACACGTTGGAAGGCGCATGAGGTCCTTGATCGTATGGTCAATTCAACGCCGCTTGGTCTTACGATTGCCTTGTATTAATCTCGCTGTAGCTTCGACTTGGCTGCATCCAATAATGAGTATTATCACTGTAACTAGACATCACAACATCAATGTATACGGCCCTTTTCTTAGTGACAATGAGAATAACTGATTAAACTTTAAGTCTGTCTTTATAAAAGTAAGACGACCGAGTACTTTTACCGAAGGCATAAGTGAGAATAAACCGAATATGCATTTTTCATTTCGGGTTCATCGTCGAGTGAAAGTGGCTTACGGATAACGAGACGGTGTGACTACCCATTACGGCTGTACCAGTCCGTTAAATAAGTAAAAACATACTTCACCTATGGGGTTTTTGTAATTCTCGGGCGCTGGTACGGCGGAGCGACAACGCACACAGTTATGAAGAAGGACCGTCTTTTGCCATCGCACCTGGTTATCAGGCATAGTTAGGGCCTCACTCTGCGACTCGAATAGACACGGGCCCAGCAGTTACTGCGGGTAGCCGAGGCAAGCCGTAGAGGTATCATAAGGAAGGGCAATGGTTGGACTTATTTTCCAGCAACTATGTTGCGCTTTATTATGTCATTGGGCTTAGAGATTTCATGCATTCCAATGAGAAAGATCACTCATCGTGATGGTAGTGGATCACATGCAGATTTCTGGTAATGCTGCGTTGTCCCTTGACCCGTTGCGCACAACTGAGAATTGGGATCAATAACAGACGCATACTTGCATCAGTACCGCACAGTGCGTCAAGTAAGCTTTGATTATTGTACTGCGCGCAAGGCGAGCTTTCCAAACAACTGCTGGGGTGAAGTGTGGTAAACAAACAAAACAAACAAAACAAACAAACAGCAACTAATTCGTTACGTCTGACGAGTACAACAGATCCAAATGTTGTGCAGGTATCCACCTAGGTACAATTTAAATGGGAAATTCTGTTAACGTTTCATTCCACTTGAGAAACACCGTGGACCATTAAGATATGCTGCGACTTACCTTCATGATTTTCCTCGTAAAATGGTAATCTCATGGAAATTGGCGGTGGTCGGTGACCTTGAAAGTTAACTCGCCTAAACGAAAAGCTGTTGACAACATATCACTGAAAGGTACATCCGGACTAGACTAAATCCCCGTAGAAACCTGAAGTTCGATCACCTCATACTTTCGACGAAATTAATTTCGGTTTACCTCTTGTGGTCAAACTCCCAGATGTAAGTGTTTCGGCGAAAACTATCAGGAAAGTCGGATTCCCAGAAGGTAGCCATTGAATGCCGGAAATCTACTGAGACCCTCAACTCCACTAGATACTGACCACACAGCCAACGTCCCCTCAATATGCAGCACGCAACAGTTTGTATCAAAGCCAGAGAGCGTGCGACGGCACTAGATCAAGATCAGAGAGTGCCCCTCAAACAAAATTGCTTGAGGCCGTTGTATTTTCGCACTCGCGCACTCGCACTTGCTTGTTTGCAGTAAAGATGTTGTGTTCTTTATCGATGAGTCTTTTACCGGCACCAGGCATTGAACGGGGGACAGCATTCAGATATAAGAGAAACTCAAATGGCAATAACGGTAGTTATGCTTTTTGTTGTTTCCCTTCCTACGTTTGTGCTGGAAGCAACCTTTTACACATCAATAAACCCGGTCAGGTAACAAAACTGTGTATTTGCCAGGAAACCAAATCACTGCCAGTGGGCATAATCCTACGTCAATAGAGATTCTTCATGTGCTATTTTTCAGTGATTTCAGGCTGGATATTCTCGACTTTATATTATCAGATAAGGTGGCTAAGTGCACTCGAAGATATGTTGCTACAATACGGACATGACTCACCGTTCGTGTTGTAAACTTTTGTTACTGCATATTTCTCTTTCAGCTCATCCCGTCACGTATAGAACATTTTCTTTCCCAAATCTTCACGCGGGGCTTGTCAGTTGAATGTGTTCCGTACGGAAATTGTTGGTGCACGCAGAGGAGCTTATGGTCGTACCACAATCTGTCCTTCGATAAGGAGAGGACATTAGAGCTCAGGATTGTCTTTGCATTCTAAACGCCGTGTGCAACTTGTACGTAACACACTGAGTGCAAACATGCACTCAGACAGAGCACAGGTGACATCTACCTAATTTAAATATTTTATCAGGCTGACTTGGTTCAGCACTCAAGTCAAGGTGCGGTCAAGCCGATGGATTCAAGTGAAACGTCGCAGTCATCCTGATTTATAAGAAACTACTTCACAGGTAGTCCACAATCAAGTACACCATTGATTATTTGCAACCGCGCGCTCGGTTGCATGTGAGATTTCCAGCGCAGTCAAACGGTTCGTCGTAAATACCAGTTCGCTAGTTACTTCAGACTTGACAGTGCTCATCGGGCTTTGGAACCCCCTCATTTCTGAACCAGTTTCATAACCACTCTCCTATCGTGCCTGAAGAAGGAATTACGAAATGGCTTATCTTTTACGGCTACTGAGCCAGCATTGTTCGTTACGGGCTTAGAGTGTGCTTACTCTACATGTGAGAACTGGTGGACCCATGACTATTCAGGGCCAGAACTGTGGCCGGAGCTGTGGGAAACGAGTATGATTCTCGCCTCCAGGTCTTTGCCTACAATGAGGGGTAAATTGGATTGCGTAATGCGGGACAATGCCGCTGGTCCTGACGTGCGTCAAGTAAACGACCATGCTGGCTACACTCTTCTCGACAGATTTTCTCAGAAATGTTTCAATACTCACCTAATTGCATTTCTCCCAAACCCGAAAGCTGGATTTTCACTAATGGGGATTTCGTAAAACGGTCGGACGGTGCCCATATTAGGCCAACACTGTGGGCCAGATTGCCAACTGGTACGGTCCCGCGATATCCTTCGAAACTGACGCATTCAGTCTGACTTCGTGTACTGAAGTGGGTGCTAGGCTTCGTAGTCACCTGTAACCGGGCCCTGCGTGTATCTTTCAGGTACTCAGCTATGAAAGATTGTTTATCGGTCATCCAACTTTAAGGGATACATGGCAGTGGATTTTCCACGAAATTTTGCCCTGTCGTAGCGCTATAAAACTACAGATGAGAAAAACTGGTCTTCCGTCTGTCAAAATATATAAAAAACAATATACCTGGAACAGCCTGAAGATACTCTGCGATGCCCATGGCCTACATTGACGTGCATAGCTGTAGCTGCTTTCGTCAGAACTGAGACTACACCGCACCAAAACCCACCTCGTCAACCAAACAAAAAACACCTACCAGCTGCTCCAAGGAGTGGACACACGCAATATAAATATACAGAGACTCCAAACCCTCCACTACCAACGTGCGAGGCTAGCGTCGAAAGTCTTTTTCGCCATGCACCACTTTTAGACTGAAGCTGACAGTGGTGCTTCGGGGACTAGTGACCATTCCCCTGGCGTTCACCTTCCAGCCTAGATTGTCCCAGTATTGTCCAAATCACTATTAACCTCCATGAAATCTAGTCCACCTACTAAGAAGTTCCACCCACGCCAGCCCTAAAGTGTTTGGTTTCCCTTACCACGCCACGTCTCGCCCTACTTACATCGTACTGTCCTATGTCTCAGGTAGTATAATAGCATATACTGGAAATCTCAGCTCGGCTTTGGTGACTAGACTATTGAGTGCGGATCCATCCTTAGCCCCTCTCGTTTAACCACTTGTCATCAGCAAACCAACTGTAACAAACGTTCTGTTCCCTTCTTAAACGACTATGTCCTGTCTGATGACTCCCATAACTCTCTAGGCCTTATTGATCTCATCCCATCTCACCTTCGTCCCAAGCTTCGACCTGCGGTAATACGTGCTATGGACGTCCTGCTTGGCCGTTATCCACTCTGCCCGATCAATACATTACACCTAAAGGGATCCCCGACCGGACAAAAAAACGATTACTACCTACGGCACTACACTGGTCTTGCTCCCCCTGCGGAATCCCTTGGCAAACCCACATCCCACTGCTAACAGAACTGCACATCCCAGCCCAACTGCCTCAATCATGACGCCCGTCACGGGGCTGTCCAGAAACTGAAGTATCTCAGTGCAGTGACGGCACACACTGCCATGCACAATTTCATAACATACCCGCAACTGATCACTTCCTAGTTTGATTGTGCCATCTCGCCATCTCGCCCACTCGTCCCCTTACCCACTGTCCTCTGGTTTTTTCTTTGGTTCCCGCATTTGTGGTGACTTTTCACGTAATAAGCATGCCCGTTGTGTTGTTACCTGCTGCGCTCAGGTTGTAATGGCCCGATCGTGCCTCAGTCGGCATGCCCCTACAAGTTGGGAAATGAACCTATTATTATTGTTATTATTATTATTATTATTATTATTATTATTACCCCGGATACTGCCCACTGCTTGTGACGCTGCCCCTTTTCCAAGCAATCTCCTGTACTCACAATCCCCTCAGGCATACTTTTATTATGACTGTAACATTATGATCATGCCTGACGGTATGCCACCCACCAATTGGGAATAAACATTATTATTAATGTTATTATTATTACAACCACAATAACAGTCTTCATCTGGTCCCAGCCGCCCCCCGGGAGGCGTTCATTTCAATCTGCTGAACCTTCCATTGAATCTTTTACTTGAGTCTTTTACTTTGTGCTCCTCACGACGTCAGTCATTTTCCGTGCAGTTCGCGTTCCTTCTTGTGTGTTTGCGTAAACTCCCTCTCCCAAGGAACCTTTTACACCCGACCCCTCTCCATCAGCAACACTAGTGAGTTTCTCCAGATTTTCTGCACACTGTGATTCTGAGTTTCCAACTACCATTTATCCGTACCACATATTCCCCCACTAACGCTTTTCGTGACTCTGGCCATACGCCAAACAGCCCAAGGCTACGATGCCTCAGTAACGGCTTTAGGCTTCAGTTCAAATCGGCTGGTCAGATCGTGCCAGTCCTGCTGCCTCTCCTGATCCGTTGTTCTGGTTCCGCGTTTTCTGCAGATTGACGTGTTTCTTAAATTATTTTTTCACGTACCAGGCAGGAAGCCTCTTGCTATGCCCTCCCTCGTGTTGTTTTTGCCCGCCACTTTCAAATCTTAAAGATAGTATCTGGTCTCGTCTGATACGTTCCCCATTTCGGTTCCCTACCCATGCCGCCTCAGGCGTGACCAAGTCTGCTTCAGATAATGCCCACGGTTCATGTCTCCGTCGCTTTTCCACGAAATTCCTGGTATTCACAAACCCCCCAGTCATGCGCTTATTCTGGCTGTAACTGTATGATCATGCCCGAAGGTATGCTACCCACTAGTTGGGAATAAACATTATTATAATAATAATATTATTAATACCTATGCTGTTTAACAAAAGTTTAATCAAATAGTGATATACATTTATTACATATTATTAGTATGTACATATTATCATGTTCTACTCCCACCGAACAGCTTCCGTAGAACGACTGTTAGATCTTGAAAACTACGATGCTACCACGGTTTTACCAAGACGTTTCTGCTTAATAAGCAAAATGCTTGCTTTCAATCCATTTCTCTGCGACTTCTTCATACTTGTAATTTGCCTAATTAAGCGGTTTTTCATAATCTTTATCTACCTTAACTTAGAACACAATGCCTAATTAACTATGTTTAAGCTTGCCAAAAAATGAGATTAGCTTAAAATGGTGAAGGTAGTTGTGCAAATGTAATAATTTGTTACTGCTGCCAGAGACCACAGTAAACTAGTGGGGAGGATCATCCTTGTATCTAAAGTTGCGTCTGCTATCCCCTGTTTGAGTATACGGGTGCGAGAGCCTGCATCCTGGTACCTCAAGAAGCACTATTCATAGCACAGCAAACGAGGAATCAATGTGTAGGGCGGATGGGCAACAATGTGACACGTATCAGCTAATAGGGCTGTGCAAGTAACGGCAGCACCCATATCACCATGGCAGTGCCAGCCACGATCATGAAGTCGCAAACGTGTAGCCTGTTGTGGCCTAATTGTAAGCCACATGATTCCTGTGGTAGTCGATGCGTACTCCAAATGGATGGAAGTGTTGCCCGCTCAGACTGCCTCTGATGCGTCCACCAAATATACTCTACGTAGCACTTTTGAATTGCACGGTGTACTTAACACGATTGTTTCCAGTTACGACGGCAACCACCAGTGCAGAATTTTAGCTGTTTTTGAAAACCAACGGAAGAGAACCTGTTTTACCAGCACCTTACCATCCCGTTTCCTCGTTTTCGGAACAGCACCGCAACAGACATCATGGTTTCGCCCATCGGAAAGGGGACGCACATTCCTGTGTGCAGCAAGTTTTGAGTCAGTCAATGGGTCAACGCAGGCAGAATCAAGCCAATTTCGAATCCAAGTAGTTCGGTTCAGTTGCAGGCATCTGTGAGCGTTAAGCCGGGACCAGGCGAATGGAAAGCTACCATACAGGACGTTCGGAGCAGCTTCTGTCGAAGACAGAGGCTTGGGAACAGGGCGATGGGAGGAGATCAGTGAAGCCTGGTGAATATGAGGAGGTATCGGATAACATAGAGTTCACGAATGAAAAACTGATGGGGATTACCACAAGTCCCTAAATGAGCCTACGTAGGAGTAAACTTGTTTCGAGTGACCTAGCAACCAAGGTCCGGGTGTTTGTACTCACGAATCTATCCATCTATCTTTCTATCTATCTAATAATCTAGCAATCTAGCTATCCGTCAATTTCTCCATCTATAATACATTTTGTGCATTCGGAGATAATAAATCTCCTGCCGCTGCCTATATCGGATTTTTTGATGTATGAAGATCGCATAACAGATAGGGGCTTTGTCAACGAACAACTGGTTGCATATACGTGGGAAAACTATTTATAATATATATGGTCTTACTTTCACGTGGGAATCTACATTTCAGGAGATTGCGTTTCGTACCGATAAATCGGAGAAGCAAATTATGTCCAATTTTTTAAGCGGTTGACTCGAATTCTGCTCAAACCTTTGACAGAGCGGCTTCAGTAGATCTTGCGCGCTGAAGTGGGGAGAGTGAAAGCCGCCTCCGGCCGCGGTCATTCCGAACCCCTAACAAAGTTTTGTGTTTGTTGGAAAGCCCTGGTATTTTCAGTGTCTTCCAATGTTTCATTGTTACTTTTTTAAATGTGAAGGTTTTCGGGGTCACCGGACAACTGAAATACAGAAGTTCATCTTTATTATTATTGTCGACTTCCTCTCAACACGCAAAAACTTAAATACATAGAGGCGCAGTCCTTTTCCTGTTGTAAAGTTCTAGGTCTCCATACCAGATCCTTTGTTGAAATTAGCCGGGACTGATTATTTCATATAACGTCTCGTGTGCAGAAACACTTTCGTAGCTGCTCATCGTGAGTGGAACATTAAAAAAATTACGCATGGCCATGCACAAAAGCCATGATCAAACTGATTATGGTTAACTTAAAACCTTGACAATTACAACCGAAAGCACTACACTGTCGAATATTAAATTTGCTCTTGCCCATGCCCATCCTGATAACATCTTCATTTAACTACAGTTACGAGTAAGTGCACTTATGTTTTTGCTTTGCCGCACTGCAGCGACTTGGGGTTCATGACTCCATGGGGCTAGATTTTTGCGTGTTCGGGACAATGGCCGAGGGTCGCACTGAAATAATGACACATTAGCTGTACGCATGAATCTTAGCGCCCCACACAGCCAGACCAGTAAAATTTCATAACCACTACCCCCAGGAAAGTCATTATGTACAGGGAGCAATTTCAATTCAAGTGTAATAGACAGAGGAGCGGCATTCTGAAAGCAGTGACTGATTTTTGCATCCTTTCGGGGGCTGTTTTCTACATATAACAGGGACGCCAACGGTGAACTCCCGGATGCCGCACAGTTATGTATCGCTTATGTCTTGGTTGAGGCGGCAAGCTGTAATACGTGCCTGAGTGCTTCCACTTGAGTATCCGTGAAACCAGTATATTTGCCGTTACATTAAAACAGGCAACTGCTACGTTGTCCTCAATTCTCTAGACAAAATGTGCCGCTGACTCTCTCACATTTAGCTGAGGTTTGAACGTTACTTCGCAGTGAGAATTTGATCAGTCGAATTCTAATTGCTGTCAAGGTTAGCATCTTGGAGGCTTTGGAAGTTTTTACACAAACCAAGTGGATAGAAATTATGCGGGTATTGCCCAGTTTATGGTTCAGTTGGGATTAGTGTTTAGTTTACAAACTCTTGCCCCCAATTGCTGATAACACCGCAGCGTGGTCGAATGGTCAGCTGAGCCTCTAAGGGTTTGTTTACAGTTAGATAATACCAGGGATAATTCCGGGGAAATATCTTTACCTTAGGTCCCGGAAAACTGGCCAAAGCTTGTTAAAACTTCACTTCCGGGGAAAGGGTGAGCACTAGAATAGTCCCTTTGCTTCACAGCTTCCTAAACAACAAACTACTTACTCGCATAGAATCGTTCAGGCTTAAACGCCGCCGTGTGATAGCTTGCACTAGGTCATAAGTTTTTCAAACCCAGTACCACATTCAGGTTTTCACTGTCTATCGTAACACCTGCCTGCGCGGCATTTTTGCAAACCCATCCCTTAACAACCATGACTCTCTTGGGAGGGAGCTGCGTTTCCCCGTAGCTGTGCTTTGTGTAAGAAACTTTCAAAATCCACCCACTGGGCCCAAAACATCCAGTGCTTTTAAGTACTTGCCTGTTTAAGCCATTTTCGCTCCGCTGTCCCCACCTTACATGAACAAGCCCTTACGCGAAGCCATTCATCCTGTTCCGGGATACCACAACAATTTCCATCAAATTGATTTTACTTTGTGCGAAAATTAATTGTGCCAATGCATACACGCTCAATACGTGATGTACTCATTTGTTCATAATCACGCTTACCACCCTAAACCTGAAGCCTACAGCCTCAAATTTTCAGGATCGACCCTCAATTTTCCACTCGTCTGCCTTTTGGGTGCCACTGCCCCGTCGCTTGCAGTTAAATGGGTGAGTGCTACAGTTTTGGAAACAAAACTTGCCATGTATCTACAAATCAGATCCCTCAATCTCCATCTCCATTTTTGATTTTTTTGACCCTAGCCATTAACTCGACCGCCCAAGGCCACTCATGGCCAGCAACGGTTTTCAGTTTTAGTTCAGGTCAGGTGGTTCATCTTTGAACTGGTCGTACCTCACGCTCATTGCCATCGTTTTTTCTCCGTTCCTACATCTGTGGTGACTTTTCACGTAATAAACATGCCCGTTGTGTTGTTGTCTGCCGCGATCTGGTTGTAACGACTCGATCATGCCTCCATCAGCATGCTCTCTACATATCGGGAAATGAAACCTATTATTATTATATCGTATTACGCCCACCGGTTATGACGCTGCCCCTTTTCTACGCAGTCCCCTGTACTCACAACCCTTCAGTCATACTATTATTTTGACTGTAATATTATGATCATGCCTGGCGGTATGCCACCCACCAGTTGGGAATAAACATTAATATTATTATTATTATTATAACACCCATCTCCGGGTGAGTCTAAAAACGGCGGGTTACAATGGAAATTGACTGAACATCCAAACGGCAACTCACGTTTATTCATGCAAAGCTGTTTCGATGTGATGCCTTATCGCGGTGTTGCGGCTTAAAAACCCCAAAAATTTGTTACGATATGGTGGGCAGCTTCAATTAAACATCAGTAGTGCTTTTCCCACCAAGTTGGTCAATGTGTGGAAATGTGTGAAAGGCAGTCTTCGGAAACTTCATGTTGGTGGTTGGAACATGTGTTTTCCATCAAAAGGTTAGCCTTCAACCAGGCATTGCTGACTTGCGGTCCAGCTTTGGAACGAAAATCGCTGGTTAGAAACCCCGGTGGCTCTCCTACCCAGGATTGAGTACTACGGCGGTGTTGGCAACGTGTCAAAATATTGGTAGCCTGGGTCCGTTCCTTGTTGATCGGGTGGCTGTTGGAAGTATCTTTGCTGTGGTGGTGCCCCATCCTACGATCAAATTAACACAGCTTTTTACTGCATTGGCAATCGCCTGCAGACATCAGCCAAGTTGCCTTTCTGGCTGCATATAACCGGCTATGGGAGAAGAAACATGACTATTTGTTGACACACGTGATTGGTCTCATCCCGCCCACTGACCACATATGTGAGTAGATCCCAGCAACCAGCGCGCTAGTCAGACGCCAAGGCGAGTGCACGTCCCCATCCACAGTCTGTTGTCCCAATTAATCGCAGCATTTGTGACGCAAGCTCTCAAGCAAATTAGATGCCAAGGTGCTACTTCGCGCGCCTTTGGTAATTTATGTATAAGCATGCTGCGTTTCTGGAATCCTGGTGCAGGATCCATGCTGAGCTTAAGATAACTCCATTTTCTGGAAACTTTTGGCTACTAACTTTGGGTGATTCTGAAGCTACTGAGGCGGGTTGCGCTGGAGTGGAGGGTTGAATGCCCGCCCATAGTCCAGTCTGTGCTGCTCGGCCGATGCTGGTCAACGAACCAATCACTGCTTATTCATAGTGACCATCTATGCACTAACCAACGGATTCAGCGAAAGCACTCCCTTGTCCGCTATGATGTGGTGTTACATCGAGGTGACGGCCGAAGATATCAACGAGTGTGTTGGTCCCCCGAGCTTAACAGGGGCACAACTGAACGGTGTATCTAGTACGGAAGACAGAGCTGTTGATAATGATGAGCACCCTTCTTGAATTTTTTTCGGACGCCCTGCAGACGTCCTTTACTTCCGTCCCATAGCACGTCCGCTGTTTTCAGATTTGCCTTCGAATCTGTGAAAAGGAGAGAAAAGCCGGGGTGCCTTATATGTAACAGTTCGCAGAGGGTGTTACACAAGGTCATGGAAAATTAAAAGAAACCAATTAAACCCTAGTTAGCGTGATCCAATGATTCTCATTTTTCGTGCCCTTTGGATGTACCAATCAAGCATAGTCAGAGGCTCATCAACCGTGAGCAGGATGCCATTGTGCGGAACAGTCACCTTTGACGGTTCTGGTATTGTTGTACCTTGAAGAACGATGTGGTGGCCAGCGCAGTTTGCGGTACCACGGCGGTAAGTGAAGTTTAGCTGATCTTTTATTAAGTACCGTGGCCTCGTTCAGCACTTTTCAGCAGCATTGTGATTCTTTACCAACAACAGCCGACAATTATGCGCTAGACTGCGAAGGTTAACAGAAACTATTCCACTTATTTTTCGTGGCATATATTGGCAGACGCAAATATCGATGAAGAAACATATTCCTCCAGGTCGATGTGAGTAGAAATTAAATTGCTGTTTAATATATAATAACGTCCTTGAAGACTGCGTGAAAAGGATCAAGACTCCTGGCGGTTTGCATCGATGCCCTTTTATATACCGAGTGAATGAGTAACCCAATACGCGAACACGACAGCAATATGGACGCAGTTGTTAAGGAAAACCGAATACACGTTGGCGAGACTCCAAAGCTTAACAGTGTACATAGGCGACAAGTACTAACCTCAAGCATCG